>ML105925.1:44116-110732 GCA_003697995.1 Taxidea taxus jeffersonii | reverse complement strand
TTTTTTTTTTTTTTTAAGATTGTATCCATTTATTTCAGAGGGAGAGAGAGTGAGAGAGAGCATGAGAGGGGAGAAGGTAAGAGGGAGAAGCAGACTTCCCATGGAGCTGGGAGCCTGATGCGGGACTCGATCCCGGGACTCTGGGACCATGACCCGAGCCAAAGGCAGTTGCTTAACCAACTGAGCCACCCAGGTGCCCCTTGATAGTTACTTTTTATATTTTCAGTGTTTTACCTGGTGCCCACACATAGTAGATGTTTAAGAATGTTTGTGGAGGGGCACCTGGGTGGCTCAGTGGGTTAAAGCCTCTGCCTTCGGCTCAGGTCATGATCCCGGGGTCCTGGGATCGAGCTCCACATTGGGCTCTTTGCTCTGTGGGGAGCCTGCTTCCCCTTCTCTCTCTCTGCCTGCCTCTCTGCCTACTTGTGATCTCTGTCTGTCAAATAAATAAATAAAAATCTTTAAAAAAAAAAAAAAAGAATGTGGAATTCAATTGACTTGGGGCCCAAGACTTTTTTTTTTTTTTTTTTTTTTAAGTAATCTCAGTACCCAGTGTGGGGCTTGAACTCCCCACCCCAAGATGAAGAGTCATATGTTCTTCTGACTGAGCCAGCCAGGTACCTGTGGGGCCTAAGACTCCTGAAAATGTTTACTTTCAAGAAAAATTAATCTAGTGAGGTTCAACTGAGTGTGTGATTCTTGACAACAGAAAATGAATTAAGACCAGGAGCTACAGGAGACCCACATTGCACTGCCCATCAGTAGCTGCAATTATGGGGGGCTTCGTTGTCAGAGCTGACTTGGGTTCAGTAGGCATGCAAGAGGAAATGTTCTGCTAGACTGTGGACTCTTGATTTCCTTTCACATAGCACAGCTAGTGTTGGCGTTTTTTTGTTGGAGAGTGCAAGCAGTTGTGGGCGTGCAAGGGACAGTGAGGGAGGAAGGGAGAGAATCTTAAGTGGGCTCAAGCCCAGGGCTGAGCCCGATTCAGGGCTCCATTGTGTGCCTCTGAGATCATGACCTGAGCAGAAATCGAGTTGAATGCTTAACCAACCGAGCCACCCAGGCGTCCCACAGCAGGGGTTTTTACATCATTTTTACTACCTTAGGAAGCATCAGGGTTCTAAATTTTCTTAGGTGGGATCAGGGAGTAGTGGTTATGAGTTGTGGTTACATAGGAGAATGTTCTTGTTCTTAGAAGATACGTATTGAAGTATTTAAGGGTGAGGTGTGGTGTCTGCAGCTCACTAGCTCAGGCAGTATAGGTAGACATGTAAAGTAAATGTGGCAGAATATTCACAGTAAGTCCAGTGTATGGGTATTGAACTATTTGGATTTTTTTATTTTTGAAATTTTTTATTATAAATTGAGAGAAGTATCAGTTTTCATCTTTGTCATGATATGGCCACCTTCTTGAACAAACTGCCTTAAGCAGTGGGAACCCCATTATGAATATTTTCTAGGTCCAGTAAGGGATCTGGGGTTTCCTGATGGACTTGAAATTATCTTTGCCATTTTACCCTCTAAAAGAACAATTACTTACCAGATTTAATAAGAACAAAGGATGGTGGGGGCTCTCATTTTGAAATTACAGAGGGAAAGAAATGCTGAATTTGACTTAAGCCAATTTTTCCCTCTACATATAGGGCCTGTCTTTTCTCTGCCTTTTGCTTTCAGCCCTTCTATTCTTCATGGGTTCCTCCTGCATTTTTGGTCATGAAGGCTTCCTCTATTTAGATCATTCACTTTCAATAATCTGTCCTTCCTTCTGCTTCCTCACATCGCAGTCAGCAGCTGCCATTTTTCTTAGACAAAGTTTGTTCTTAAATCTTACTCCTTTATCTTGCCAACTTCAATTTCCAGATTTCTCCTCTCACTTTTTTACTAAAAATTCTGTTTTAAGTGATTAAAGCATGTGTGAAGTTAAAGCACTATTTTAATTGCATCTCTGGGCTTTACCACAGTTAACATTATGTATACGTTCCATTACACACACACACATGCACGTCCCCCACCCCTTTTAAAGTGGGATCATACTATTTACCAGCTTGTTGTGTCCCCCCACTCTGCCAACACACATTCTTAATGAAGCACCTACCTCTTTGCTTTGTCTCAGTTTTGTTCTTACTAGACTATACTTGTTTGTCCTCATTAAACTTTGTGTAGAAGAAATGAGCTTTATAGTGTGGCAGAACCAGAGCATCCTCTTTCCCATTCAGATTTCTGATCTGTCAGTAAACAGTGAGCTCTGAATGCCTCAGTGGTTGGATGGAAGGCACAGTATAAAATAACTGGTATATGGGGCACCTGGGTGGCTCAGTGGGTTAGGCCTCTGCCTTCGGCTCAGGTCATGATCTCAGGGTCCTGGGATCGAGCCCAGCATCGGGCTCTCTGCTCAGCGGGGAGCCTGCTTCCTCCTCTTTCTCTGCCTGCCTCTCTGCCTACTTGTGATCTCTGTCTATCAAGTAAATTAAAAAAAAAAACTTAAAAAAATAAAATAACTGGTATATTTGGATAGTTATCTTTCTTTCTTCAAGTGTGTCTTAATAATAGAACTTATATCTGTGGTTCTGTTGTTGTTACAAATTATTTTTTGTGTATTTTCTGGTTTTTTTTTTGTGTGTGTGTGTGTGTTATAGCTTGGACAGCTTTTAGCAGCTACATGCAAAGAACTTCCTGGCCCGAAAGAAAGTAGACGGACTGCTAAAGACCTTTGGGAAGTTGTTGTTCAGATCTGTAGTGTGTCCAGTCAACACAAACGCGGAAATGATGGCAGAGTTAGTTTAATAAAGCAAAGGGAATCTACCTTAGGTATAATGTATCGGTATGTTTCTATCAGTTTATTTCTTGAGCTATTATCTGTACTGTGTACTGTTTTCAAGAACATCAACCTTTTATCTTTGAATATCATAAAGATAGACATTGCTAGAGTTCTTGGTGCTGATTTCTGGTCTGACATATCCACCTTTGGAAGTATCTTATGCTTATATGTTATTTTAAGAGATTGTTAATCATTTAATATCTACTGGAATTCAAAATCACTGATGCCTATGATTGCATTGTACTGAAGAAGTCACATAATGATTAAAACAGACAAGTTGTTAGGTTTGTGTGACAGTAGAACATTATATTCTTTCATATGTGCAGAACTGGAGAGTTAGAAATAAACCATCTATAATTTACTTTCTTTTTAATTCTGATAGTAAATGTATATACAAAATTTGTGTTTTTTTTTGTAGGAGCGAACTACTTTCTTTTATCAAAAAATTACGGGTAAGTTTTATTAAAAGTTGATCTAATTACTGCTGATTTTCATACAACAGGACTGAAAAAGAGTGTTAAAATGCTGATTATTTAAATACTCTGTATAATGTGCTTATTATCTTCAGTGATCATTCCTGAAGATGGGCTGGTCTGAATGCAGAGGTTTATTTTGCATTTACCTTAACATGTTTTAGTGAATAGAACAGGTATTTTTTAAATTTTAAAGAAGTCTTCCTAATAGGGCTGGATGTGTGAAGCCTGATTTTAATTTTTGTTAGCATTAATATTACATCTATACACTGGACATAACCTAGAGTCCATTCTTTAAGCATTATTGTAAGGAATTAAAAGTTTAATTTTTTTTAGAGATAGCTGGAAGTGCTAATTGGAAAGAGATTTATTTACTCAATTTTAAAAGCCATCCGAGGACTGGAGCACCATAAACTTGTCACCTAAATATGATAATTTTTATTTTAAGATTTATTTAAGGTAGAGAGAGGGTGTGCGTGCATATGCATGTGGCTGCACATGCATGGGGGAGGGATAGAGGCAACGGGAGATCTCAGGCAGACAACATGCTGAGTGTGGAACCCAGCTCAGGGTTTAATCCCATGACCATGAGATCATGACCTGAGACGAAACCAAGAGTTGGATGTTCAACCGACTGAGCCTCCCAGGTGCCCCTAAATAGAGTAATTTTTGTGTAAATTGTATGCTTGATTTCTTTCATGAGATTAAAAATAAACTTGACCTGTAGTGTGTGCTCTAAAGAAGATGGTATATTTCAAAAGTGAAAGAACTTTTTGAGAGCAAATCCTTGGTATCCCTGAGGTAGACAGGAATATTAAATATATATACTATGTAAGGATTCTGTATTTTCTTTCTTGTAGGAGCCATTGGTTTTGACTATTATTTTGTCACTCTTTGTGAAGCTTCACAATGTTCGGGTCAGTATTTCATAATCTCATTAAAAAAATCTGTGAAAAAAATCTTTTAAAAATCACACTTTAAAAAAAATATATTTTTTCTTCTTAGGAGGACATTGTGAATGATATTACAGCTGAGCACATTTCTATTTGGCCATCTTCCATCCCCAAGTAAGATGTATTATAGCTTATACTTATTACTTATGTATTTAGAAACCATCCTGATATAGGTAACCTTGAGTAATTTGACTAAAAGGCTACAGTCTCTTAGGCTTCTACGGCCAAGTTTGTTTCTGTGTTGCAGTCATTATTTTCCTAAAAATGAATATAACCTAACTCTAAGAGCTAAGTTATACCAGCCTTCAGTCAAACAGAAAGATCCCTAAATGATCCTGATAATTTGTCAATGGGTAGAATTAGAAAATCGAGGCAAAAAAACTGATTTCTTGTTAGATTTCCAGGATTTTACATCTTTTACAGGTATCTATTTGAAAATGACTTCTTAATAATTCTTTGTAGGTCTGCTCTAATACTGTGATTGTCAGAGGCTCCCAAACCCCTTTTAGTTACTAAGAAGTTCTTGGGTGCTTTGAGAAATGTTCTTTCATCTCCTGAGAACCACAGTAAGATGATGGGGGAATTTTGGACAGAGAAGAAAATGTTCTTTTTCTAAGATTTTATTTATTTATATGACAGAGAGCACAAGCATGGGGAGGGGCAGAGGGAAAGGGAGAAGTAGGCTCCTAGCTGAGCAGGGAGCTCAATGTGGGACTTGATCCCAAGACCCTAGCTAGGATCATGACCTGAGCAGAAGGCAGACACCTTAACCGACTGAGCCACCCAGGTACCCGAAAATGTTCTTTTTCTTAAAGAAGAAACACATTTCTTTTCCTTCCCATAGCAACTTCTCATTCAGGAGTCCCATTTCTTTTCTCACAAAAATTACTTTTCATTCCTTCCCCATCCCCCCATTTTTTCTTTGCCTTTTTTTTTTCCCTTGTGCCTGAAGGGCCGTACTAAGCCTTATTTTATTGCTCTTAGTGGCATCTTTGAAGAAGAAAAGATTTTGGTAGGTAGATAAGTGGTCTATAGAATGAGAATAATTTGCTTTCATCTCAGTCTTAGAGATGGAAAGTAGTTGTGCATCTTGAGTAGAGGTTTGGAGGGTCAAAAGTGGGCGGGTGACCCTTTCCTCCACTTACAGAGGCTTGTTTCCCCAAAGGATCACCATGCTTCATGAAGACGTATTTATACTACACAATGTTATAGCTGCAGATTTATTTTTTTCAAGATTTTTAAGTAATTCTGCACCCATCATGGGGCTTGAATTTATAACCCCGAGAGCAAAAGTCGCATGCTTTACTGACTGAGCCAGCCAGGCATCCTGTAACTGCAAATTTTTATATGAATTTTTAAAAAAGATTTATTTGATAGAGCACAAGCATAGGGAGCAATAAGCAGAGGGAGAGGGAGAAGCAGGCTTCCTGCCAGGCAGGAAGCCCAATGCGGGACTCGATCCCAGGACCCCGGGTTCATGACTTAAGCTGAAGTGAGATGCACAACAGACTGAGCCACCTAGGCAACCCTGAAAATTTTTTTTTCCTCGCTTACCCACATGAAGCAGGTTGGGCGGGGAAGGGCAAAGGGAGAGGGAGGAGGGAATCTTGCAGACACCAGATGTGGGGTTCAGTCTCACGACCCTGAGATCATGACCCCAGCTGAAATCAAGAGTCTTGATGCTTAACCAAATGAGCCACCCAGGGTCACCTTATGTAAAATTCTGTATGTTAGATAGCAGTCCATAAATCAGGTAGAAATACTTCTGCTTTTTTAATTGATGGTCGGTAGCATCATAATTTAATGATTGATTTTTCAGTGTGTGTTTATAAATGAAGCAAAAGAATAGTTTACCATAGAGGCTTTGAGCTAGATTGGTAGGGTTTGAGTCTGAGCCTCTTTTTCAGTTACCTGGTGGATAACCTTGGATCGGTTGCTTTCTTTGCCAATTCTTCACTTATTAAATGGGTGTAAGAATAGTACCTTCCTCAGATTTGTGAGGATTAAATAAATTAATGCATTTTCTAAACTAGGTGTTTAGAATAAGGACTGGCACATAATAGGCTTAATAACCATTATCTTCATAATAAAGGCACTCTAATGTAAATTGACCCAGAGAAAATAAAGTGTGGCTAAATGACCAAGAAAGCATTTTTCTTGAGCAAGAGTCTTTATTGACTCCAAAAACAGTATGAGAATGGCCTGGATTAAACATTACTATTTTAAGATCAGTTGTTTTGACAGGTAGATTTCTTATTAACATTTTATAAATTTCTTGTATCACAAACCTGTCTAACTCGTTTAGTTGTAAATGTCTGATTATTTGCCAACAATACCACAGTTTCTTTCCCTCTGTACTGGGAACACTGGTGAACTATGTGGTTAGATCTTGACCCTCATGTATGTCTGAATCCAGAGCCTGTATTCTCTCCCACCATCCCTTACTGTTTCTGGCAGGTGGGCACTATCAGCTGTGTTTTTTGGATGCTGGGCTGGCTTTTATCCCATCCCCACAGTTCCATCTTGTATTTTTGTGTCAAAGAACTTCCAGGTTTAACCAGGCTCAGCAGCTGGCTTCCTTCCTTCCCCTTACTGCTTTTTTAGACTTAGTTGTTGTGATCGTTTTAATATATTTACTCTTAGTAATACTTAGCATTATATTTATGGTCACCTAAATTTTGGCTAAGTCTTTGTTTTTAGTGTGTCTGGAATTTGAAGTTGAAAATAGAGATTAATGTTCATTGTCTTTTTTTTTTTTTTTTTTTTTTTTTAAGCCTCCAGTCGGTGGATTTTGAAGCTGTGGCAATCACAGTGAAAGAGCTAGTTCGGTACGCCCTCAGTATAAACCCTAACACCCATTCCTGGCTAATTATTCAGGCAGACATTTATTTTGGTAAGTGAGATGTATGGTTGCTTTGTGCTTTTGCGTTTCTGTAGCACTTTTGGAAGTGAAAATAAATACATGACAAATTTTTCCCCCAATACTTTAAGTCTTGTTTTTGATCTCTAACTCTTCTTCCTAGATATACTTATATATTCATTTTTCCGTATTGAGCATTTGGTTTGCATACTTTTAATTTTTTATATTGACTACCTTTTTCTGTTTTTTAAAAAAAAGTTTGAATGTTCATCTACTAAGTAGGTTAAAAGCATCCTTAGGGAAAAAAGTTAAAGGTAGTTTGTAAAATTGCCTTTTTTTAAAATTTTTTTTTTATTTTTAGAGAGAGACTGAGAGAAAGCACAAGCAGGGGGCGGGGCGACAAAGGGAGAAGGAGAGAATCCACAAGCAGACTCCTCCCTGAGCTGGGAGCATGATGTGGGGGCCTGATCCCAGGACCTTGAGATCATAACCTGAGCCAAAACCAAGAGTTGGACACTTAACCGACTGGGCCACCTAGGCGTCCCTTTAAAAATTGCTGTTTTAAAATATTCTGTTCCAGGGGTACCTGGGTGGCTCAGTTGGTTAAGGAGCTGCCATTTGCTCAGGTCCTGATCTCAGGGTCCTGGGACTGAACCCTGCCTCGGATTCCCTGCTCAGCGGGGAGTTTGTTTCTCCTCCCTCTGTCCCTCCTCCTGCTTGTGCTTGTTGTCTCTCAAATAAATAAAAATCTTTAATAAAGAAATTTGGGGCTCCCTGGGTGGCTCAGTGGGTTAATGCCTCTGCCTTCGGCTCAGGCCACAATCCCAGAGTCCTGGGATGGAGCCCCGCGTCGGGTTCTCTGTTCAGCAGGGAGCCTGCTTCCTCCTCCGTCTCTCTGTCTGCCTCTCTGCCTACTTGTGATCTCTATCAAGTAAATAAATAACATCTTTAAAAAACAAACAACAACAACAACAGAAAAAATCACCTTTTAAAAAAAAATTTTAAATATTCTATTCTAAATATGCTATTCTAAAATCTGTCTCGGCACTCTTGATAATTATTTGTGTTCTTGGAAGTAGATTCCTGACTCCCCCACCCCATTATATGTGATAGATTTTCCCACTTGATTTGAAAGTTCCGATATTTCTGTTACTGTATCGATCAAATTTCTGACTGGTGGTGTTTCAGGATCAATTTTCTTTAGGAATTGAATTTTTTAAAGAGAAAGTTCAAAATAAAAGAGAGGCTAAAGGCTAGTATAATGAACCCCCATGTATCTGTCACCCAGCTTTAACAGTAATTAACTCATGCCAGCTTTATTCCATCTGTACCCTCACCTACATCATCCCCCTCTCTCCTGGATTCTTTTTGAAGCAGATAATTACCAGTTTCAATGCTTATTTTTATTGTAACTCCTCAAAGACCTTACTCTCAAGATCTTAATATCCATGTTCAAAATAGATTTATTGATTATAAACTACCTCAGAAAATTCAGGTATGTTTCTAGTATGGGTGTTTGGGAAACAGATACCTCCAGTACTAAATTCTAGTAATGTGTTAGTAAGGTTGCCAAGAGATCTGAGCTAAATTTTTGGCTAATCGGTTTTAGAAAGCAAGGAACATATTTGCTTCTTTAAAGTAGTTCTTAAAAAATGCGGTGTGTGTGTGTGTGTGTGTGTGTGTTGTCCTGGATAAGTGTCATCCCTACTGTGGTTTGAATCTGCTTTTATCAACTCATGAAGTAATAATACCCGACTCTTCACAGAAGAGGCCTTGTCTGTTTTTTTCACCTATTATGCCTAATGATCGGTAATTCTTTGCTTCTGTTTTCGACTTTAGCAACAAATCAGTATTCAGCAGCTCTCCACTATTACCTACAGGCAGGAGCTGTGTGTTCTGATTTCTTCAATAAGGCTGTGCCCCCTGATGTATATACAGACCAGGTAAGCTGTTTTTGTGGGCTTTCTTTCCTACATTTGCACCATTTTTTTCTGGGCCCCTTTCTGGGTAAGTTTATTTCTTTCCGTGTATGTGGTGAGAACTCCAAACTGGACGCTCTAGCTGCAGTTCCGCTGTATGTTTCCAGGGCCCACAGATCTCCGCTGCTTTGTTTTCCCAGAACACTTAAAACTCATCCTGTCCAGAACTGATTTCAGTATCTGACCTTACAGTCTCCCTCCTCATGACCTTCTTCCACAGAAAGAACAACAAACACCAAAATACCAAACACCTTTGTTCAACCATTTGAGTTGACCAACCCCAAATCCTGAGTGTCCTCTTCTTTACTGACACTCTGCCCGAAATCCAGTCAGCCTTCAAGACATACTGATTCTCTCTTAAATCTCAAATTTATTTCATTTTCTTTCTGTATGTGTTGCTCTTTCCTCTGGTGTAGGCCGCCATTATCACAACTTACTGGTATTTTTCAGTACTTGAGTAATAAGTGGTTTTTGAAATGAGACCTCAAATTTTGTAGTAACCACTTTTAATTAAAAATTCCATTTTTTTAAGCAGTTTTAGATTCACAGCAAAACAGCAAAAAATAGGGTTCTCATATACACACCATTTCCACATACACAAAACTTTCACCACTGTTGACATTCTACCTCAGGTAAATTGGTTACCATTGATGTTGACTAGTTTTTGTGAAAATAATCTTTTTGTAGGTAATAAAACGAATGATAAAATGCTGTTCTTTGCTGAATTGCCACACACAGGTTAGTTCATGATACTATCTCGTTGGTTTATTTTCATGTATTTAAAGAGTTTACTTTAAATATAAAGCATTGAACTGGGAAGTAGCCTTTATTCCTTTATCATAAAGTTTATGGTATTTACGAATTTGGCATATTCTTTAAATTTTTTTTAGTAAATTTTAACTAAAATGAAAGTGAATTAGAAAACATTGGTCTTTGTGTTTTCAAGTATTTTTTTTTTTAATAAGTAAGAGTGGGTATATACATTAACGAGGGAACTATAAATCAATATGGCAGTGAGATACCCCTTCATAGTCACTAGAATGGCTATAATTGAAAGTAACTAGTGATGGTGAAGGTGTGGAGAAATTGTAACTCTCATACATTGCTGGTAGGAATATAGAATGGGGCATCTCCTTTGGAAAACAACTTGGCAGTTCCTCAAAAACTTTAGGCATAAAATTGCCATGTAAGCCAGCAGTTCAATTCCTAGATTTGTGACCAGGAAAATTGAAAACCTGTCCACAGAAAACTTCGTACATGAAAGTACACAGTAACATTATTCATAACAGCCAAAAAGTAGAAACAACCCAGATGTATATCAGTTGGTGAATGGATAGATGAAATTTGGTAGATCCTATAGTAGAATATTATTTAGCCATAAAAATAGGTGAAAGGCTGATACGTGCTATAACAGAGATGAATCTTAGAGGTATTATGTTGAATGAAGAAAAGCCACATAAGCATGGCTTTGTATTATGACCTTTTATCCATATGAAATGTCTAGAGTAAGTGAATCTATATTCTGAATGTAGATAAGTGGTTGCCAGAGACGGGGTTTGTGGAGAAGTGGACTAGCTGTGACAGGTCTAATTACATGTTCTGTGTGTCCTTGAAAGTCATTATGTAATACTTTTGGCAGTTTTCCATTCCTTTCAGTTTTCTGAACTGGCTTTTTGCCAGTTTCTCAAATAAAACTAAAAATCTATGATTTAGTTCATTGATTAAAAAATATTGGGCAGATTTTTAAGAAGATTTTATTTATTTGAGAGCATGAAAGAGCATGCATGCGAGAGTGTGCATGGGCACATACAAGCAGAGGGAGGGGCAGAGGGAGAAGGAAAAGCAGGTTGAGTAGGGAACCCGATGAGGGGCTCCATCTCAGAACCCTGAGATCATGACCTGAGCAGAAGACAGATACTTGACAGATACTTAACCCCCGGAGCCACTTAGGTGCCCCGGGCAGACAGATTCTTGTGTAAAGGTTTTTCGCAGTTAAAATTAGATCTAGGAATCCATAAATACAAGCTGATCTACTCAGTACGATCTGCAAGCCCTCTTGAATATATTCATGATGTAAGAATCATTAAAAGTTAACCCTCCTGGGGGCACCTGGCTGGCTCAGTTGGGGAGGAGCATGCCACTCTTGATCTTGGGGTCGTGAATTCAAACCCCCCATTGGGTGAGGAGATTATTTTAAAAAAAATTAAATTAAAAAATTAACCCCTCCCAAGGAGTCATCGTTGACACTGGTTACGTGAAACCATTTTCAAATCTTTGTTTATGTAGGTGGCAATTTTATGTCAGTTCCTCAGAGAAATTGACTACAAGACAGCCTTTAAGTCATTGCAGGAACAAAACAGGTACGAATCATTTTTAAAATCAAGTTGAAATTTTTTGGCTTAAGAAAGAGGAAGTAACTAAATTCTGTTTTTCAGTCATGATGCTATGGACTCCTACTATGACTACATATGGGATGTTACCATTTTGGAATATTTGACTTGTATCCTTTCATCAGCATATGTTATTAGGATGGTTCATTTCTGTAAATTGAAAAAATACTGTGTATTTCCTAAATCGAAGTTGAGGAATAATTGAGATTCTGTCATGGAATTTAATAGTATCAGATTTATTATTCTTAACTGATTTATTTAGATCTTCATCACAAAAGAGGAGAAACAGATAAAAGACAAATTGCAGTAAGTTACTTTATATGCCTTTCTTCAGTGATATACTTAATTTCCATGGTATTAAACCATTGTTAACATTTGGACAAACAAAAAAAGGTTTTGTATGCCTAGTTATTGCCAGAATTTGGTTATCTGTGTTTACTTTTAGTAGGTCCTATTTTTATCTTAGAACTTTTACCTCTAGTTTATTTTATATTAAAATGTTAGATCATATCCCTCTCTGCTCCAAACCTTTGTATTTTTTTTTTAAAAGATTTTATTTATTTATTTGACAGACAGATCACAAGTAGGCAGAGAGGCAGGCAGAGAGAGAGAGAGAGAGGAGGAGGAAGCAGGCTCCCTGCTGAGCAGAGAGCCTGATGCAGGGCTCAATCCCAGGACCCAGCGATCATGACCTGAGCTGAAGGCAGAGGCTTTAACCCACTGAACCATCCAGGCGCCCCTGCTCCAAACCTTTAAATGGTTTCCCATCTCCTGCAATGTCAGAGTCCTTATAATGGCCCACAAGGCTGCAGATGACTTGACCGCTATCCCATTCAACTTTTCTCCGTTGCTAACTTCTGCTACACCATTAGCTGTTCTTTGAATGAGCTGAAAACATTCATCACTGAAGGGCCTTTGAAATTTTATTTTCTAGAAACATTTCTTAACTTCCCTCAGGTCTCCTCAACTGTCTTCTTAGTGATCATCATTTCTTGGGCATCTTACAAAATAGGCAGTGTCTTTCCCCATCCTTTACTTTACCCTTTAACACTCTTCTTCTCATTTCTCTTTTGAAATTTTCCTTCATTATACTTACTACATCTGACATACTGTATATTTACTTATTTATTGGCTACTTCCCCACAAGGTGTAGGGACTTGTTTTCGTTACAGCTGATACCTAGAATGTTGCCTGGCTCATAATAGATGCTCAGTAGTTATTGAATAGAGTATTTAAAGATTTGACTTATAAGCCAAAGCATTATAAATTTATGGCCATTTTTTACTTGCCTAGCATTTTTGCATCATTATCACCATAGATATTTTCTCTTTCCTCTTTCATCCACATTAACAAAATTGCATGTTATTGTGCGTGTTTTAAAGTTCTCTACTTGGACTAAATTGTATGACCATTATTTAGAGGAAAAATATAATAGTATCTTTTTTATTTTTTATTTTTATTTTTTTAAAGATTTTATCTATTCATTTGACAGACAGATCACAAGCAGGCAGAGAGAGAGAGAGGAGGAAGCAGGCTCCCCGCTGAGCAGAGAGCCTGATGCGGGGCCCGATCCCAGGACCCTGGGATCATGACCCGAGCTGAAGGCAGAGGCTTTAGCCCACTGAGCCACCCAGGCACCCCAATAGTATCTTTTTTAAAAAATGAAAGGAAAAATCATGAAACTAGCTGCCCTTGACTAGAGGCCACTCTCCTTCCATTTCCAGCTTATCCAGGGCTGGAAGGCAGTACTGAAATTATTACTTCCAAACTGCCTTTACTTGTAATCATTTTATACGCTTTCTCTTTAAAGCTTACATTGGTCTCCACATGAGCTCATCTAACCAACCTACTGGCTGTTCCTCTACATGCATCAAAATATGTGATCTATTAACCCAGTACCCCTAGCTTTACAGGTTCCATTGTTACCTTTACTCTGAATCTACCACCCACACCCATAGCCATGCCTTATTGTCAGTTGTTCTATGTGAGATCTTTCTGCCAGTAATCTATCCCTCTCTTACTTCCTTGCTCTATTGTTCCTCATTATCAGTGAGATGTTCAGGTTCAAGACCAGTTTTTCCTCAGTCTGTCAGTGCCTTCCCAGCTTCCTGTCCTTCCCTACTCACTTCAGTATAGCTGATACCAACCTGTGTGCTGTCAGAGGTACTGATTCAGTTGGTCTGAGATGAGGTTCTGGAATCCACATTTAAGTTTGGCAGGTAGTTCAAACCACATTTGGAAACCCCTGCTTGTCTGTGGCTAACTGTCAGAACTACCCTTTGATAAGTATTTGTAGCATCCTCCCTTTTTTTGTCCTTCACTTCACCTGGAAAAATCCCTTTTCAAAAATTTAAGCTTGGGGCGCCTGGGTGGCTCAGTGGGTTGAGGCCTCTGCCTTTGGCTCAGGTCATGATCTCGGGGTCCTGGGATCGAGCCCCACATCGGGCTCTCTGCTCGGCGGGGAGCCTGCTTCCTCCTCTCTCTCTGCCTGCCTCTCTGCCTGCTTGTGATCTCTGTCTGTCAAATAAATAAATAAAATCTTAAAAAATTAAGCTTTTTTTTCTGAGCCAGAGTCCAATTGGAAAAACTCCTGCAACCATAGAAGCTGGTGCCAGTACCAAACCTGGTCTCCAACCTTCGCTAGCCAGCCCTTCATCTCTTGTGTTATGGCCAGCAGTCAGGGCTCTACTTTTTCAGGGACTAATTTAGACTTGCCTTCTGGTTAGCCCCCTGTCCTTTCTCTCCCTATTTTGTACTTCCTTGCCTGTGTTTAAACCAGAAAAAAGACTGACCAGCTCCTATCCATATAGAAATTGTAGTTTTGGGAATTGTGGCCATATGAGTACAGCTTCAAATCCCTCCTTCCCACCTTTAAAATCTGTAACTGTGCTCCCCACTAGGCGCCCTCTTAATAACAGCTTCTGTGACTCCTTGATGAAGGCAAGTTTTTGGGCTTTGATTCTATCTCTTCAGTGACCTTTAACTAGTTGTCTCCACTCTTGTATTGTCAATCTCCCCCATAGCTTATAAACTATTTCATCCTTGACTATGCCTCTACCTCCCTCTTCTCCTTCTCTGCCTAGTTTTTTAAAGCTCTTCGATCCAGTGTAATTTGACTTCTGCCATCACCACTCCTGTTATCTCAAAAGGTTCATTCAGCCAGTGGCTATTTTTCAGTCCTTATCCTTTTGTTTATCTCTCACTTCTTAAAATTCTTTATTCCTGTGTTGTCCCTGACATCATTTTTACTGTTCTTTTCACTGACTGTTAGGACTTTTCTTCTGTGTGGGTATCTCCCTCTATCTGCCCCTTAACTTTGATTTCCCCACAAAGTTAGTCCCTCCATGATTTTGCTTGCTCTGTGTCCTCCCTTGGTAACTCCATCCACTTCCGGTTTTGACTGCTACCCACAGAGTACATTGTTTCTCTCAAATCTCTGGGCTGTTCCAATTTCTGTCTTTTACTTTGGACTTTTATAGCCAGTTATCTTTGTGACATTTTTGTTTGTTGGAAATTATTCTCTAGTTATACCCTAGGACCATGTTTTTCCACATGCATTCCTTCATATGGAGATGGTATTGTCCAGCAAGTCTTCCTCCTCTCTGATCGTTTCTGGGTGGTCTCGCTATCCCCCTTCAAGCTTTCAGAACAGTCTTTGTTGTTTAAAGATGTTCTAATTGGGTTTCTTTTTTTAATTTTAAAGATGTAGATTACTTTGAACGTAATTCAAAGATACTAAAATGTTTTCACAAAATGCTCTTTGGCAGAATACTGTGGATTTTTAGTAGGCTGGGGTATTTCTTTCTAATCATGAAAGAAGTGCAGTACTATATGCTGTTACAGTGCTGAACAGCTAGCTATTTTTGCACATTAAAAAAGTGAAGCCTTTCCTGAAACATGAATTTTGATTTTTCAAACTTTTGTTGGGGCCCTAATTTAACTGTAACAAATATATCAAATGACATGTAGGGTTTTACTGGTATTTTTAGTCAAACTTACATGAATTACTGTAGATAGAAGAGTCATCTCCCCCCTTTTCCACAGGGATAACTTCCAAGACCTCTCTAGTGGATGCCTGAAATCATGGCTAGTACTAAATGCTACATGTACATACCTATAAGAGAGCAGTTATAACAATATACTGTAATAAGCTATGTGAATATAGTCTCTCAGAGTATCATCACCCTTCTTGTGATGTGAGGTAAATGATGTAGGCATTGTGATACAGTATTAGGTTACTGTTAACTTTTTTTTTTTTTTTTTTAAGATTTTATTTGAGAGGGAGAGAGAGAGCAAGCAAGAGCACAAGAGCAGGCGGAGGGAGCAGCAGACTCCCCGCTGAGCAGAGATTCCCAGTGTGGGGCTTGATTCTAGGATGCTGGGATCATGACCTGAGCCTAAGATAGATGCGTAACTGGCTGAGCCACTCAGGCCCCCCTACTGTTGACTTTCTAAGATAGGTCAAGAGGAGGATCATCTGCTTCCGGACCCTAGACCTTCAGATAAGGGGGACCTACTATAATTCCATAAACAGTGGCTTAGCGTCTGATTTTTAAGAGTGGCTCTATTCGTTTTTCATTTCTTCCATACCTCTCATCATTTACAATTAGAGGTTAACTAATCATTAAACTGAGTGTTATTTTGTAGGTAGTTTTATATTATGTATACTAGCAAGACTTTATTTTTGACCACACCTGTAATAATGTTACTTTCTTGTTTTGGAAGATCAAAGCCATCGGCCAGACAGAATTGAATGCAAGCAACCCAGAAGAAGTGTTACAGCTGGCAGCACAGAGAAGGAAAAAAAAGTTTCTCCAAGCAATGGCAAAACTTTACTTTTAAGCAGTTAGTTAAAATTTTTTAACTTTATTTTTTAAACATGAGCTAAAAATAAACAGTATTAGATTATATAATACATATGTACACATTTAGTGGTGTTTTCTTTTCAGACAATACTGAATTTAAAAACTATACAGAAGACTTCATACCATAACCATAGCTTAAATTTATAATTTCTTCAAAGGAAGAGATTCACATGTCCAGTAACAGAATAAACTAGCAACTTAGTATAATTTGTTTTCTATTTAGACTCCCTCTTGAGGCTGAAATTTCATTTTTTAAAAAAACTAAAATATGTAGAAGTAGCTAGTCTATATACAGCAAGTTCTTATGTCAGGTTTTTTTTGTTTGTTTTCAATAAATAATCTAGGAGTCAGTATACATTTACTACTTTTCTGCCTTTTGAAAATAAGTTTAGGTCAAGTGTTAAGCTTTATCACTTTGACACTGTCCTTAACTCATAATGTAGGAATTTAAAAAGGACCTTAATAATTTTGCAAACATAAATAGTCTTAGTCACACTAAATTAAGAAGAAGTCCTTAGGGATATCTTGGAGTTAGTAAAGTGACTTTCTCATATAAATAGGTTGAAAGGGTACTTCTTCACTTAAATTGTGATGTACAAAAAGTTATTATAAAGCAACCTCTGTGTCAAAGCCCAAAGTAGGAGCTACAACATTTATCTTGTTTAAAATTTCTTTGGTATTCCCCCTTTTTAGAGCACAGTTTAAACACCATGTTCATCTAAGCCTTATTGGTTAAAAAATGTTATGGCAAGGCAAATGTATCAGTTAAAAAACAGATTAAAGTTCACCATTTGTAAAAATTCAAGTTTTATAATAGCTTGCTACAGCAGCTATAGATAAATTAGTCACCTTATTATAAAACTAAACCTTTGTAAACAAGTTTAAATTTTATTTTCAAAAACCAAATTGCACTAGTCAAGAATATGAATTGTGCGAATCTAGAAACTAGATTCAAAGTATTGTATTACTCAGTGTCCCCTTTAAGGTAGCACTTGTCTAGTCTAAAACTCCAATGATAAAATTCTTAATTTATCAAGATAAACATAGTAACACTGGATCAAAAAAATTGTTACGGCATAAATTGTGGCTGGCTTCTATCCAGTCACGCTGGGAATGAAGTCATCTTTGTAAACAAGTCCTGCTGTTTAAACAGCTAACTTAGGAATTTCTTCCTTAATGCCAATTTTAAGTGTTCTTTCTTAAAATCAAAGAATGGCAGTGAAACTTCTGAATTGGCTAGGACAGTCATAGCACTACTTTCCTGAAAACTTTAGTAGTTCAGTTCTATGAAATTCTACCCAATACTCAATTCCATCTTGTTTGCCAGTTCACTTCTTTAGTGTTTTCCTGGTGGTTTTTCAGTGCTCTTTGGTGGTGTCATAATGCCTCCACTGCACACTGGTGACAACTGTCCACCCTTTCTGAAGGTGTTTACATAATTTACTTCATCCTGTACATGTGAAGAAATCATGCAGAGATTAACAGGTAAGATAAAGCATTGACAGAGTAAAACAAAAACCAGACTTTTGGGGTGTTAACTTGAGACTACTTAGGCCTCATGTAGCGGTTTCTGTCTTTGCAAGCACGACTAATCACATTTTAGAGGTACAATGGTTTGAACTGCCTGCAGCTGTATTTTTAAAAACTCTTACCTGGAATACTGGCATTGATCTTGAGACACTCCACAAATCTTGCTGTGACATTAGTGTACCCATAAGAACTTTCTACCCCCTAGTAGCCTAAACCATTGCCCTGAAGTATTTCTAGTATCCTTACTATCAGTTTCAGTGACTTGCTAGATAAAACCCAGAAGCCCAAGAAACATACCAGCATAGCCAGATAATTTGTATGCGTCTGGATATTGTGTCTATCTTCCATAGAAATCTTCTTGAAAATCTTCAGCTTCACGGGACTAGTACTTTTTACTACACTGACAAAAGGCACCATCCAGTCTACACATTCAGAAATGTTGTCCCATTCCAAACCTAGACAGAGGAAAGTTTAGGAAAATGTGAAGTTTCCATCAGAAACTGTCTTTAAACATAGTTTGAGAGTGCTAAACTGCTTTAACTTGTTGGAACTTGATTCTCGCCTTTTATTTTTTAAATTTATTTATTAGAGAACCCATGATAGCAGGGAGAAGGGCAAGCAGACTCCACGATGAGTCTGGAGCCCATCATGGGGCTCGATCCCATGACCCAAGATCAGAACCTGAGCTGAAATCAAGTCAGACACTTAACCCGTGAGCTATCCAGATGCCCCGATTTTGGCCTTTTAATAATGTGACCATTCAATTTAGAGCCTTTTTTTCTTTTAAAGGGTGTATTCATTTGAGAGCACACGAGCAGGGAGAAGGATATAGGGAGGGGCAGAGAAGCAGACTTCACATTGAGTGCAGAACCCAAAACAGGTTTCCATCCCCCAAACCTGAGATCATGACCTGAGCCAAAACCAAGAGTTGGACATTTAACCAACTGAGCCACCAAGACTTAGAGCTTTTAATCAGTACCTTCTACTTATGAAACAAATTGTCAAAACCCAAAGAACTCTTAAAGCAGAACTTTATCCATGTTGACTAACTTGAAATGGATGTAATTTACATTTGATCTTTTTGTTTATGGATATATATTGATGATTAGAAAGTACTTCTAACAAAAGGGAACATAATGGCTAAACTAATTTTCTTCCATTTTAATAGGAAGCTAAAGTTGATAAAAGCCCCTTTAAAAGTTGTGAACATGTAAGAAGATAACAAAATATAGTGCCTTACCTGAGGCTTTCGTCACCACTTCAATAGAGGTAAAGTGGCATAAGGCAGCGGCAGCCAGTATTCTGTACTGGAACTCTAATGAATCGATGGCTAGAATACACAGATCTAAAAGCTAACCAAGGAAAAAGCAAAAGTACACATAATTAAGAGGAGAAAGGATGAGTGATACATGTTGCTATTAAAGATCAGTCAGGTACAATTTTAGAGTACATATGATGTGGAACCATATGCCAAGAATTGCTAAAACTAAGGGATCCAAAGATAATTTCCTTGAGAGTGGTGGCTTGTGTTAGGAAGTGAACAGATAAGGATTGTTAGGATGCGGTGTGCTGTGTAATAGTAGGAGGCCCTAATCCAGGGTGGGGAAGACTTGTGCTGCTTAAATCCTTTTTTTTTTTATTAAGATTTTATTTATTTCAGAGAGAGAACAGAGAGAGGGAATACAAGCACAGGGAGTGGGAGAGGGAGAAGCAGGCCTCCCGCAGAGCAGGGAGCCTGATGTGGGGCTTGGTCCCAGGACCCTGGGATCATGACCTGAGCTGAAGGCAGACGCTTAATGACTGAGCCACCCAGGTGTCCCTGTGCTGCTTAAATCTTAAAAAACAAGATAACTAAGAAGATTGGGAGGTATAGGGAACAGCATTTGCAAAGACAAATGAAAAAGTATTCCTTGCCCTTGGAATTCCTAGTTCAGAACAAAGGAATTCCTTTCCTTCATTCCTTATTTAAAGGAGGGGGGTAGTAGCTGGAGAGGGATAGATTAGATCATAGATTAGTCTAGGTTAGATCATAAAAGGTCCTTAAAAATTCTAGTTCTGATTACTGAAATTACTGGAAGACTTTAAATCAGGAAAGGTACATTTTAAGAATGATCCTTTAGAAACGTGTTCCCTCTGTGTATCTGCTTCACTGTAGTCTAAACAGTGAGATTAGTAAAAAGGCAGCATAATGGAGAAGAATGGTGTAAAAGGGCTAGATTTCAGAGGGCTAAGGTGAATACCTGTCCAGTGGAATAAACTTATGAGCAGAAGACTTAGAATTATGAGAAGACTTAGAAATAAACAATGCAGGCACAGTAATTACCAGCTTATCAAATGTTTGTTCTCTTTGTTACAAAATGTTATAAAATGAACCAATTCTAATATTTTACTGGTAACTCACTGTTAGTGTTCATAATTGTGTTGACTAGATTTAAAATAAAACTAAGTTTCAAATTTGGTTATTTAAAACCAATCCCAGTACACCACATTTCCTTCAATTCCATATGTAAGCTTTTCATATCCTACACAGAATTAGAACATAGAACAGTTACAATGGCCTTCAAGATACTTAGGAGAAGCAGGCAGGAAAGAACATTTGTTACGCTGGCCTAGGAAAGCATAATTTGAACCTAATTTTTAAAAAAATAATCTTAATTCTAAAGTATAAAGTAGGTACTCTCTGTATTCAAATGAGAATAAGATAATCATACGAAATAATTTCACACCATACTAAAGACAACTGGCTAAATGCCTTTTTCCATTTTATGTATCAAAAAGAGGTGTTTAACTCTCTACTTTGAACTCAAAAGAGTGAAAAGTATTCATAATACATTTAAACTCAAAGTTTAAAAAGTTTGTTTTCTAGAATTACTAAGCAATATAATATTGGGAACAGAATTTTATGCATCAGTTTTGTTCTTGTCAATTAAGGAGTGGATTTAAATCATTATGCCTTTTATTGTATAACTTAGTTAAGACTTCAAATACACTGAACAGCTATAATAAACATTAACATATGTTCACTGAAAATACCTGAGCTATTTGAATGAACTTTTCCTGAGAATACTGAGGTAGAAGAACTTTAGGAGCATCCTTAAGAGCATCAACTTGGAGGAAGAGATTTAGCCAGGAGATGACTGTTACAGGACAGAGTTCCCATTTTAAAGCCTGTTAATGGAATTAAAATACCTGTTAATAAATGTAGATATGTATACACTGTAATACATAGCTACTTTACTAGTCATTTAAAAACTTTCTGCTTTAGGTTTATTTCTTCCTAGGAATTTTATTGACCCTTATTTTTTATTAAAAATGTAGATACCTCAGGATGTAAAGGTGCTTATATTTTACAGTCTACCAATATAGGCCCCTTTATAATTCTCTAGTTGTCTTTATTTAGAAAGCTCACTGCATCTGGTATTCATTCCTCCTCTTGTTATTTCTTTCTTTTTTTTTAAGATTTTTATTTATTTATTTGACAGACAGAGATCACAAGTAGGCAGGCAGGCAGAGAGAGAGGAAGGGAAGCAGACTCCCCGCTGAGCAGAGAGCCTGATGTGGGGCTCGAGCCCAGGACCCTGGGATCATGACCCGAGCCGAAGGCAGAGGCTTTAACCCACTAAGCCACCCAGGTGCCCCCCTCTTGTCATTTCTTGCAGCCCCTGGTCTTCCACATCTATTATTATTTATTGAAACTGCCTTTGTAAAATTGTATTCAATGACCAAAGCTAATTCCATTTAGATCTTTTCATGATCTTTGATAGCTTCTTGTCAAATTTTAAAGTTTAGAACAAAAAAGATAAATCCCGATTTATGATATCCTCTCCATGAAGCCCTAGGACTTTACCATTTACAAGGAGTCTAAAATAATTAGGTGAGAACAGTGTTACAGAAAATTCCATCTCCTCTTTACATACTCCTTATGGTGTGCTTCAAGCCTGAATCTGAATAAGGTTATTGTTAGAATGGCATCTTTCTGGTAACTTGATATTTAACAAAGCTACAAATATGAATTGTAAACATTGTAAACATAATTTACAAAATACTAATTTATAATAATATATATATTTTAGATAATCTATAAAAAGTCCTTGTTTTCTGGTGTGTCCTATATATAAACTCAGGGTATTCAAATTTAATAACATACTTTCTAGTCGCTAACATTCAGCCTTTACTTTAATTCAGGGCCTGATTAAACACCTTTATGCTTCTCTTCTCCATGCTTGTTAATAGTCCTTTTTTGCATATAGAAAGAAAAAAGACAATTTTCATTCTGTACCTACTGGAAGAAGGGGGGGAGTATCAGAACTAAGATTTTAGAGTCATTGCTGGAATTCATTTGTATATACAAATGAATGTATATACAAATTTGTATATACAAATGAATGTATATACAAATGAATTAGGCTATGCTGATTATACTTTTCAAGGTGTTTTCCTTAACTTTAAGAAAATAATATATTCTCAGTAGAAACAAAGACACAGAAAAAAGTCTACAGGTTATGTAAATTCCACTCCATCTGTACCATTGTCAGTATTTTGATGCATTAACCTCTTTGAACTGGATCCTAATGCTGAATGAAACCTATCTTCACTATTTACATTGTGGTCTTTCAGATTCAGTAGTAACTACTAACTTAGTAAATAGCAACTAGACAATAAATTTATTACCTTTAATATAATAAGTTCCATTCTTAAGATATCCTCTTCACTGCAGGCACCATCAGTAACATAAGCAAACTCTTGTAGCTTAGGAGCATATATTTCCTTTAAAGTGGATTTTTAAAAAATTAAGCACAGTTGAGATTGAGATTAAAACAAAAGGTTATACAGAAACCACATACAGCCTTCATTTTTAAGGACAGCTTCATAAGTGATTATGCGTCTTAGTAACAAGATTTTTCACAGATGTAGGAGTCTAAATTAGCCAGCTACACTGACACTTATTTTCATAGACTTAATCTTGAATTTCAATTACTAAACAACTAGAATGTCTTAAAATATTTCAGTTAAAAAATAAAAAGCCAGACTTTTTTAAAGATTGCTTAGTATATTGGCCAGACCAAAACAAGACACTTCAACAAGGTCTAGAAACTACTGAAAACAGTTCCTTTATAAAGGTATGGTACATCAAGAAATAGGTTCTGCAGTTTGGCTGACAGGTCTGTCTTAACAGCCCAGAGAAAAACAGAATGATCAGAGTAGAAGACAGGCCTGCTACAGATGAGAACAGGTTAAAAAAGCCAAGATTTTAGTCTAGAAAGATACCTGAAACAGTATGATTCCAGGTAAGGATAGACTGAACACAGAATTATCCACCAAATATGGTAGAATTGGGAGATAGCGCTTGGTGCTCAAAAGACAAATTTGGAAGAAAAATACACTTAAATTAAGGCCTGATTCACAGTCCCTCTCCTACCCTCAAAATGATGACAAGTTTCAAAACTTTAAGAAGAAAGTATGATATCCAAAATGTGTTTTTTAAGAAAAACAAGATTGTGTGAAAGAAAACCTCAGGCAAAAAAAGGGTTGCCTTCCATCCTGGCACCACCACCCAAAAACAGAATATAGACCATTCAGTATATATAGACCATTATTTTAACCCAGCTTAGTATTTATTTCACTTGATTGGTCAGTTAGTTTTCAAAGACCATTCTATTGAATGCAAGTGCTGTATATGTATACAGACCACACTGCTAGTATATTTTGTCCAGCAGAATGAACCATAGGATATTTCACCTAGATGCTTCCAGAATCTAAACCAGATGCTTATAATAGGCTCAGATACTAACAAAGGAAACTATATTTATCTATCCAAATCAATAATATTCAGAAAATGTTCTAGGGGAAAAACCCACTCATCTTTCCTATAGAGTTAATGTCAAAAGCTGTATTTGCTGGGATTATCAATGTGTTGATTTTAAAAAGTGAGATATATATCTATGGATAAAGCTTGAGAACTCACCTCAAGTTTGGAAGCAATGAATAATGAGGTAATTCCAATGAGTTGAAGCATATTCTTATTTATATCCTTTTGTGTCAACATAAATCTATCAAAAAAGTCTTGCGCAAGGTAAAATGTTTCTCTATGAAGTGTGTATACTTCACATACCTAGAGAAGAATCCAAACATTTAAATATTCTATGCATTTCTCCAGATTAGAAAGTTCTCACCTAAAATACCAGTCTTTAGAATACTTTTAAGACCAACTTTGCTTTTTAGGATACCAGAGCTAAGACTGGGCAGGGGCAAAGAGGGGGGCAGATACTAACATATACTAGGATATAGGATAAAAGAATCTACTACCATCCTCATTTGCTTACTAGAGTTTTTTTTTTTTAAGTTATTTAAAGGTTTTATTTATGTATATGTCAGAGCACAAGCACGGGGAATGGCAGGCAGAGGGAGAAGCAGGTTCCCCACTGAGCAAACGGCCTGATATGGGACTCGATTCCAGGACCCTGGGAACATGACCTTAGCCGAAGGCAGATGCTTAACTGACCGAGGCACCCAGGTGTCCCTACTGTTAACTAGTTTTATATATGTATTTTCTTCACATGGACTTAATTTATTCTCAGATATATTTATACTTTTGCTGACTGAGTGGGAACTTTTTTTCCATCAATTTCCTAATTGTTTATTGCTGGTAAGTGGTTACGTTTTCATGCTTAGTTTATAATTCTAACAGCTCCAAATGATTCTCTTCACTGTTCTATGTAGACATTTAACTACAAAGTAACATTCCTTTCATGTTTTTAACTTCATTTTTTTTTCATGTTTTACTGTGTTAGCTAAAAAAAAATTTTTTTTAATTTAAAATATTTTTTTTATTTATTTGACAGAGAGAAGGAGAGAGGGAGAGCACACAAGTAGGCAGAGAGGCAGGCAGAGGCAGAGAGAGAAGCAGGCTTCCTGCCGAGCAAGGAGCCCGTGCGGAACTCGATCCCAAGACCCTGGGATCATGACCCGAGCTGAAGGCAGCGGCTTAACCCACTGAGCTACCCAGACGTCCCTTAGCTAAAAATTTTTATGAAAGACAACTAAATGAACAACATTGGTGATAGACAAAGTCTTGATCTCATCCCTTGTTTCTTACTGTAATGGGAATTTTCCTAATGTTTCATTATTGTTAATAAACAGTATCTGTCATTTCCATACTTAGTATAGGGAAAGCTTTAAATTCTGAACTCCAGGAAGTAGCAGCTTTATCGCCATTTTGAAGATGAGGAGACAGGGACGGAAGTACATGAGTTTCTAATAAACAATGTGTTAAGGAACTCTTTAGTTTACTACATATTTTGAAATGAGGAACAGAAACTGAATTTCAAAAAATGTCTTTCATGTCTATTGACACTTTATCATTTTTCTTTTAAACTGTTAAGATAGGGACGCCTGGGTGGCTCAGTTGGTTAAGCAGCTGCCTTTGGCTCAGGTCATGATCCCAGCGTCCTGGGATCGAGTCCCACATCGGGCTCCTTGCTCAGCAGGGAGTCTGCTTCTCCCTCTGCCTGCCTCTCTGTCTGCCTGTGCTCGTTCGCTCTCTCTCCCTCTCTGTCTGACAAATAAATAAATAAAATCTTTAAAAATAAAAAAAAAAGGATATACTAAGAAAAACTAGAGTTTAACACTGCTGGATTGATTATATTCTGTAGTTTTGCATATAATCCTATTTAAGGGGAGACAGCAATAAATTTGATGGGCAACTACCGGATAAAGTCAGTGTAACATAAAAAGGAAAAAAAATAGACATAATTGTGCTTAGGTTGCTTCCATGATCACTAGGCACTCTAGAAGTAAAAATTCAGCCACCTTCTTGTACCCACATGACTGAAATATCTTCCCTGCTAGTCAGAATAAGAAATGATAACCTGACTCAAAAGGACAGTGTTTTATGGTCTTAAAAACCTTCCTGATAGCTTCTGAGATCTACTCTGCCATGTATTATGCCCCTGAAAGCCTATAGTGTTTCTCCCTTAGAGTGCATCATCTCTATCAAACACAGGGAAACTACAGAGTAAATATCCAAGGGTTGGAGAAAAATCAGTTTGTCATTTACACAAGTAATCATTTTCTCAATTTTAGAGACTCTTGGAATTATTATCCAGAGAAAATGAATGGGCCTAAACAGAACATTCTGTCGTACATCTTTAGAAATTTGGAGATCACTGTTACTCCTTTAGATTAATGGTACAGTGTATTTCAAAAAGGAATAAAGGTATGTAATAAAGGGAAACTACATGAAGCCTAGAGAGCTTAGTGCCTCTGGATATTCAAAGCATCCTTATCATTTAGGACCTAGAAATCAGGATTCCAAGTCATAATTTGATTTTGGTGATGTAGGAAAAGGACTTCTGAGGGCCAAAGCCTAGTCCTGGTTCTTCATTTTGCATAGCATAATTCAAAACCTTGTAAATTTTATATATATTCTGTTTATCTTGATTATCTTCAGCATCTAGTGCCTGGTACACAGCAATTCCCACAGACACCAGGAATTCTGAATTAAGTTTAGGTTGTATGGGATGCAGTGGCTGTGTTATTTTATTCTCACAAAGCAGACATTCTCCATTTTGGTACTGTTAACTGCAGTATGTACCCCCCAAAAGATGGCTGCTGAAAATAATATACCAAGGGCACATGGAAAGCACATATACGTCTAAATACTTTTCCATTATACAGAGATAAAGAAAATTTGTATTGATGGAACATACCTCTAAAAGCCAGTCTAGAAGTATTGACCTCATCTGTGGTTCCAAGTCAGAATGCAGAACTTCAAAATGTTTGTCATGAACATATCTGGTCTCCTTTTTTAGCATGTTTAGCCAAACATCCTTTGAACATCCCCAACTATAGAAGGGGAGAAAAGAGTATGTGACCTACATAATATTCAAGCTATCTGTTTTACAAAGAATCAATTTCAGGTATTGAAATACAACTTTGAGTTAGAACTTGGAAGGAGGAGCTCTTAAAGTAAATTGGGAAAAAATTGCTACTTTAACTTTTAGAAACCATTTCTTTAGCATAAAAAAGCCTCAAATTGTACAGCAAGAACTTAGACTATGGCTTTCAAGAGTGCTTCCCCCATTTATAAATTAAAAGGCTTCCATTTAAGATAACAATATTTTCTCAAGAGCAACACTGCAAATTTAAATATTTAAGCATATAATCCCAGTAGAGACAAGTTCCAGCCATCTCCAAATAAATAGTAGACTCACCTAAAGTGGTGGCTGGGACAGAGTATAGTAAAGGGGAGGGATGGTGAATTTAAATGTCTGCCCATTAATTTGTATATTAGAGCCAAATATACTACACTACATGTTTTGTATAAGCTGTACCTCTTAGTCATATTAACTAGAAAAAAGAATTGAATATAGATATTTCTAAGCTTGGTTAGAAATAGGGTTGACCTATCAAATGAAAATGTCATACCTGTTAAAGTGCTTCCTTATTAAAATTTAGAAAAATGACTTAAACTTCATTTAAAAAGCCTCTAATGAGGTTTAGAGTATTCAACAAGTAAATGAAAATCACTTCATAAAATCAGTATTTTAAATACCCATATCCTTTGCAAACATCACCATTCTCAGTACATGCATAAATATTAGTAAAGCAAATTTTGGATGTTTTTCTGTCTTAAAATGAAGGCAAAAATAGGATTCAAGATAGTGTAATAAGTTAGTACAATTTTAATCTTTGATATTAAATTACAAAAATGTTCTTACCTTAAATCAGGCAAAGGTGAAGGATTAATAAAAAGATTTTTAAATCTGTAATTTGTAAATCTGGAGAAGTCACTTGTTCCTATTTCTTTGTGGGGTGTTTCAATGATAATACAAGGACTGATCCCTCCAGATAATACAGGTGGCCAACAGTTCTGTCATATAAAACAAAAATTTGTGCAAAAGAAAATCAGCTTTTGTCTTGGATGGAAGCTAGTATCTCTAAACAGTCTATAGTTTCCCCCAACACCACCATTAGTTAACCACTGCTGACAATCTAGTTGACATTCATATTTTAGAATTAAGACAGTTCATACTGATCTTCATACATAAAGAGTAACAGGTGGGAATGTTTTAGAGAACCAAATACAATTCTTGAAATATACAAGACATTGGGTATTGGGGAAGGGAGTAATAACAAAATGCATCTGTAGTCAAACACTAATAATAACTTTCAAGATTAAAAAACTGAAATTCTCCCTCTTTACAACAGTGGTAAGGGCACTTTGTTTTATAAAACCTCCCCCATCCCAGTTAAGTCTGCTCCCATACTTCAGAATACTATAAAGCAAAACCTTAAAAATGGAATCAACTGATGTCAATTACTTAAATAGCTTTAAAAGGACCCTTTCCCCAACCAGTGCTGGTTTCAAAGAGGACCATTGTCTCTAGTGTTCTCTGTACCACACATAGGGAGAATAGGTAGCAAAGGGCTATGTGCCAGTCTGTCAGTGACTTCACATCCTATTTATGCCCCAAGGAACAGCTATTAGGACCCTCCACTATAGTCAGAGAGGGAACAAAGAGCAGTACATTGGACAGATTAGGCGGGCCCTGGTGCACCAGGCGATTCCAAGAGGGAGGGATTTACAAAGAGGAACCAGCTGCTTCAAGGCAAACTTACTCTGCAGCTGTAGTAGGATTCAGGCACATACAAACCACGGAAAGATACAGGCCTTCTGCTGACCTCTAGGGGCATTCGAAGTAAAAGTGTCAGAGGTATCTTTCTATTGCATAACAATAACAATTCTATTATATGTCCTGCATATGTTTTCCCCAAGCCCACCCAGCCCAGTTCTGCATTACCCTGATCTCATACTGATGTTTCTTGGTGACCTCCTCTTTTCTTTTTTTGACATCCTGGAAAATAAAAAAGACCATTATTAAACTGAAGTCCCAGCAAAGAATTTCTTCTCTCTCCTCTCTCTCTTAACTCACCTGAGCTGTTTTTCTCCTCTTGGCCTGAATTATCTGGGCTTCCTGGGGGGAGTCCGTCTGGCTGGGCTGGGGCTGTTGCTTAGCTTGTAAACGGCTACTACAGTGAAATTTTTAAAAGAAAGTTTAATAAATCATGCGTTTCAAGCGCAGCAGCGAATTTTTAAACATCTCTACAAGACAATGTTACCTGCGTCTTGACATTCTCTTCTTTCAAGTGTGTGAAATCTCTGGAGGGGACAGAAAAACGAGAGTCAGATATATTGTCACCCATATTCTCCCAAGTGCCAATCAGACGCTCATTCAGGGTTTCGGCTAAGTCCCTCAGGAGATGGCCTGAGCCATTTGACCATGCTGTCTTACGCACTACAATGGTTATCTCACGGTGTTAATTTTGGACACATGCCGGCGTCTCAATTGAATATACAGCCTGGACGCGAATGTCTTCAAGAATTTACAAAGCACCCCAGGAAGGAGGCAGATCTTCCCCCAAATGGGTCTTTTCTGCGCCCTCCATCCTCTCTCCCGGAACCCCGAGGGGGGCTTGGGCAGCGCCCCCACGTCCCCCCTTCCATCCAGGACGAGTCGCAGAGAGTGAGGGGGTTGTGGAGGCGAAAAGCTGTGGAGAAGCCCGTTCCGCGCCAATTTGGAGAGCGGCGGTGGCGGGGAAGCAGGGGGCGGAGGGAACGGAGACTTGTGTCACGTCCTTCTGTCTCCGTTCCCTCCTTCCCAGCCCCACCGGGCCCTGCCTGTTGCTTGCAGGGGCACCGAGACCCCGACTCCGGATGGGGGTGGGAGTGAAAGGAAAGAGTTAAAGGGGGAAACTGGGTTGGTCAGGGAGCTCTTCGCCCCTTCTCTAACCCCTCTCCCGCGGGAGAGCTCCCCTAATGAGCGTGGGCGAGAAGCCCCTAGAATGAGGGCATTTTCCGTGGCCTCCCCCTTCGGGGCAGCCTTCCACCCCCGCCGCTTCCCCGGCTCCCTGCCAGAGATCCTGACAGGGACGCAACGCGGGAAGCCATCCGCCCCAGCCGCCTATTTCTCAGCCTTCCCATTTTTCTTCCTCTAGGCTCCCGCCCGCGGGAAGAATCGGCCCCGGGGGCTTTCTTTCCTCCCGCACTCCGCCCTACGCCCGGCACCTCCTCACCGCTGGACCCGCTACCGCTCCGCTCTCAGCTGGCGCCGGCGCCAACCCAATATATAGGCCGGGCCGGGCCCGCCCCGCACGCATGCGCCTCAGACTGACACCTCCGGACTGCGCGCTCCCCTCTCCCGCGCGCCCGCCCCGCAGGCCCGCGCGCCGCGCCCTGCTCTCAGTCCGCGCCCGCCCACCCGGAGGGGCCGGGGCCCGCTTGCCCAGGCCCTCAGTCCGCGTTCACCTGCTCTCCACCTCACCTGCCTGCGCGGCCCGGAGGCGGGAGGTAGTTTCTCAGAGGCTCCTCCTCCGAGGATTGGGTCCCCGCCGCTCTGCTTCCGCATCTCCCGCCAGTACTTTCAATTTCCCTCCCGCCCTCAACTCCCAGATCCCGTCCATGTCAGGCCGCAGCTCAGTCCCGGCCTACGGCCAGGTGGAGGCGGTACGGGCGAGCATAGAGTAGTGAGGTAGTGGCCATCCTGCGGCGCACCGTGGCGGTCCCGCTAAGGCCTCAAGGAACCAGGTTCTTTCGGAAAAGACGCCGGGGCTGGCAGGGCCCGCCCCTGCGGGAGGAGCGCCGCTCCGGCTGGCGAGCTGGCCAATGGGAGGCGAGGACGGCGGCACAACGTGGAGCTGCTGCAGAATGTAAACACAGCCCGGCGCGCGGCTCGCCACGTGTGTCCCCGCGCGCCACCCGTCGGGTCTGGGACCACCGGGGCCGGCCGCGGCACCCTACGGCAGCCATTCTCAGGAATGCCTGTCTTGCACTTTGCTTCAGCCCGCCGACGGAGGTTCGTATCAACCCTCTTCCCGCTCCCCGCTCCGCCGACCGGTTACCTCCCATGGATGGGTCCCTCCGCACCCCGCCGCCTTTCCCCCGCCCGGCAGCTTCCCATTCCGAAGTCCCCGCGCTCAGAAAACGCTCGCGCCAGGCCGCACCCTCCCTTCCTGTCCTCCGGACCTGAAGTTCCGGGGCCCCCCACGAGTAAAACGTCTCTCCAGAGCGGGGTCGGGGGCGGCATCCCGCCTTACCCTGAGAACTGTGGCTCTCCCGGGTTGGGCCGGGAGAACTGCCCCCACCACGTGCAGGCCGCGGGCCGACCCGCCGCGCCCCGCCCCGCCGCCGCCAGCGCGCCCTGCGGAGCCCGCGCGAGTTGCCCGCGCTGGAGGGAGCCGCCCGCCTCCGAGCTATAATAGCAGGAGGCGGGCCCGACGCGTTTCCTCCCCCCCCCCCCCAACCAGACACAGGGGTACCCTCGCTACCTCTATCACCGCCCCTCTCCTGCGCGCCCCGGACTGGCCATCTCCAAGTAGGACGTGCCGTTGATAGTCCGCCAACAGGTTTGGCGGCGGGAGAGGTGGGGCGGGGACGCCTACGGGAACAAAGACCCCCGCGGCGGAGGAGCCGAGCGCAGGCTCCCAGGAACTCGCGGCAGCTCGGGCCGGCCGCGGGCTGGTGGCTTCGGCGCTCTTCCCTGGCCGGGCGCGAGCGGCTAGGGTAGGGCCGGGGACACGGAGGCGCTCGGGCGGGCGCGGTGGTGCGGCCCGGGCGGGAGCCCTTCCCGAGATGCACCAGGAGGCGGCGGAGGCGGCAGCGGGACCGACCCGCGACCCCGCCTCGCGCCCTTTGTGCGGCTGGGTCCGGGTGAACCTAGAAGAGGGAGCCTAGAAATAACAGCTGCTCTTCGGAACTTCGGACCTGCAAGGCCAACTATTTTTCATGCTCCTTCTCTGGATTCTCTTAACGAGAGTCTCGTGCCGCGGGCAAAATCATTGTTTCTCCCCGGTATTAACGCAGGAGGAAATAGGAAGAGCCTTGCCTCAGGTGGCACAGAATCAGGAGAGACCCAGAATCTTGTCAGTCCCAAGAAGCTTGATACCGTTATAATGCTTACGATGGCGCTCTCGTTCCGGGAAGAGTTACCTCCGTTTGCACTCAGCTCAGAACACTTGGCGGTAAAAAGCTTGGAGATGTCACAGCATGATGGTAAGAAAGAGGAGGTCTTCCAACAAGTGTATGTTACCTTGACGGACGCAAAACTGGCGGCCTAAATGAGTGAAGATGATAATCAAAATATACTGAAAACTAGGGATGCCCATGAACAGTTGTAGGATTAATCTTGGAGTATGTATGTATTGTATGCCCAGCACTGGGCTAATTAATAAATTACTTGTAAACAAGACATGTAGGGGCGCCTGGGTGGCACAGAGGGTTGAGCCTCTGCCTTCGGCTCAGGTCATAGTCTCCAGGTCCTGGGATCTGGCTCTGCATCGGGCTCTCTGCTGGCAGGGAGCCTGCTTCCCCCGCCCCCTCTCTGCCTACTTGTGATTTCTCTCTCTGTCAAATAAATAAAACCTTAAAAAAAAAAAAAACAAGACATGTAATTAGAAATGTTCTTTGCTCAGTGCCCTTGGCTATGAAGTGAATACAGTGCAATCATAGTAAGGAAGAAATCCGAAGCAATCCCAAGACTGCTTTGTCTGGAACCAACAGGGTGAATACTGCCATATTACAAATAGCTGGCCAATGGTTAAGTGGGACTAAAAAGGACATGGGTTTCCTCTCAGATGGACATGGACCCTGGTTCCAGTCCTGCTCTGCTGCAAGATAGTGAGTCCCTCTGAGCAGGAGTTTTCTCCTGAAAACGTAGAAGATACTCATTTCAGGGCTCTTTCTAAAGACTACATTTGATAATATATAAAGAGACCCTCTCTTGTGTATGTCACCTGTCACAGAGAGATACTCAGTGCTAGCTCTTTGCTCCTCTGTCCACCCCCCTTACTAGTTTACACCCATGGAATTTGAGCTGTTTGAAAGATCCTCAATAAAACGAAGCAGAATTAGGAAATTGCTGTTTCCCAGAATTTTGTTAATGTAGTCATCCTTTTGGATACTTACTTCAGACATTTTTTTTTTTTTTTTTTTAAGATTTGTTTGACACAGAGATCACAAGTAGGCAGAGAGGAGGCAGAGAGAGAGGGGAAAGCAGGCTCCGCGCTGAGCAGAGAGCTGATGCGGGGCTTGATCCCAGGACCCTGGGATCATGACCTGAGCTGAAGGCAGAGGCTTAACCCACTGAGCCACCCAAGTGCCCCCAGACAAAATTTTTTAAAAGTTTTTTAAATTCAAGTAATCTCTGTAACCAACATGGGGCTTGAACTCATGACCCCCATCCCCAAGATCAAGAGTCATAGGCTCTTCCAACTGAGCCAGCCAGGCGCCTCTAGACATCATCTTTCAATATGTTATCTTTGTTTCACATTTTAGTCCCCTTATTTCCCACTGATCCCACTTTTACAATTCACTTATTTTTTGTGACCTCAGAGTTGTGCTTTGTGCTCAGCATAGGGTCTGCTTGAGATTGTTTCTCTCTCCCCCTCATGCTCTCTCTCAAATAAATAAATCTTTGGAAAATTCACTTTGAAATGTGTATTCTTTCATGCTTGTGATAATTTTAGAAATTTTGGCATTTTTAGTGGTGCTTGGGTGGCTCAGTGGGTTAAAGCCTCTGCCTTCGGCTTGGTTCATGATTCCGGGATCCTGGGATCAAGCCCCGAGTCGGGCTCTCTGCTCAGCCGGGAACCTGCTTCCCCCTCTTTCTCTGCCTGCCTCTCTGCCTACTTGTGATCTCTCTGTCAAATAAATAAATCTAAAAAAGAAAAAAAGAAATTTTGGCATTTTCTAAAGTATCCCATTGTTCATGCAAAGTTAAAACACCATGTTAAATAAAGTATTGGCCTCTACAGTGCTTTTATTTTCAAGGAAAAAAGGGATGGGGAGAAAAAACAAGATTTTTAAAGGAACAGGTTTTAAAAAAGGCCCAATCCACTTATTTCTTGCTTCTGTACCTTTTCCTTTCCATGCCTCCTCTGCAAAACCTTCCTAAACCCCTTTCTCTCTGCTCTTCAGTTCTGCTCACCTCACAGTACAGTAATTACCTATTAAAAATGTCTTTTATCTCCAACTAGGCCTTGGATCTTGTTAATTTTTTTACAGTACCCAGCAGTTCAAAGGCCTACAGAGTAGGACCTTGGTAAATACTGAATTGAATTATGCATAGGATATCCCATTATAGAACTTGAGTTCTCTAAGGCTAGAGTGATGGATGGTAGAATTAATCACCAATTAATAATAAGGTTTTTTAAAATCCAATTTTTTAGAAATTTTTAGATTTACAGAAAAATTGAGAGGGTAGAACAAAGCTTCCATATATTCCTTCACCCTCCCTGACCACCTCACAGTTTTTCCTATTATTGACACATTAGTGTGGTACATTTATTATCATATGAATAATGTCAATGCATTATTACTATCTAAAATCCATGCTTTATTCAGATTTCATCAGTTTTACCCTAATGTCTTCTTATTGCTGCTGGGTCCAAACCCATCACATTTAGAACTCATGTCTCCTTGAGGTTCCTCTTGGCTGTGACAGTTTCTCAGATTTTCCTTATTTTTTTATGTCTTTGGCAGTTTTGAGGAGTGCTGGCCAAGTATTTGGAAGGATGCCTTTTTTAAAAAAAAAGATTTTATTTATTTATTTGAGAGAAAGAGCGAGCAGGAGTGGGGGGTGGGCAGAGCAGAGGGAGCCAGATGTGGGGCTCTATCCCAGGATCATGATCGGAGCCAAAGGCAGCCACTCAACTCAATGAGCCATCCAGGTGGCCCTGTAGGATACCTTTCTAGTGGAACTTGTCTTATGTTTTTCTAATGGTTAAACTGAGGTTATAGGTTTGGAGGAAGAATATCACAGAGGCAAAGTGCCATTTTCATCATATCATATCAAGAGTACATACTATCATCACGGTTTATGACTGTTGGTGTTGACCTTGATCACCTAGTAGTGTTTGTCAGGCTTTTGCATTGTAGACTCACTTCCCCCATCCCCACCCTCAAATGCTATACTGCTCGGGGAAAAGTCACTATGTGCAGCCCACAGGGAAGGAGTGGGGAGCTATGACCCCTCCTTCAAGATAAAATATCTACGTTATTTTTTTGGAATTCTGCTATATTTGTCTCTTCTATCCCATTTACTAACTCATTCAGTGATTTATTTATATTAGTATACACTCATGGATATTTATACTTTTTGTTTTGTTTGTGTATTTTGAAGTATAATTCAGTAGTACTTTATCTTGTTGCTCAAATTGTTCTAGCCTTAGCCAGGGTATTTCTAATACTTTTTTTGGTCATAGAGTTTATTTGAAATTAAGCAAAAATGAGTATGGCTAAATGATAACCAGTATATCTCATATGAAGAGGGGACTAAAACTTTTTTAACATTAAACTTGTTTATTCGTCTTAGTCAAAACACATCAACAGAAAAAAAATCCTTTCATATTTTTTTTTTAAGATTTTATGTATTTATTTGACAGAGATCACACAAGCAGGCAGAGAGGGGAGGGGAGAAGCAGGCTCCCTGCCGAGCAGAGAGCCCGATGCGGGACTCGATCCCAGGACCCTGGGATCATGACCTGAGCCGAAGGCAGCAGCTCAACCCACTGAGCCACCCAGGTGTCCCCCTTTCATATTTTAATACTGAATTGCCCATTAGACTATTCCTTTAATTGCTCATCAAGGACATCTTCCGGTAAACCTGTTTTTTCCCTTTTTTTGTACTGCTGAGTGCTGGTACTATGACTACTAGTATAGTTTGACGCCACTGTCTTCGTTTATGCTAGGACACCAGCAGTTCTCACCACCACTGCTATTTGCATCATCACAGCAAACATGAACACCAGGAAAACAGTTTTGACTTTGTGGTCTCCTTGAAAGGGGCTTTGGGATTCCAGAGGTTCCCAGATCACACACTGAGAACTGCAGAGCTAGTTTCCGAAGCAGAATGCTAGGAGTCATCTTAGTTATTCCTTTCTTCTTTTTTCTGAGCCTCATAATTATAACTAGTACTTCCTGAGTGGAGCTAAGCTCTACTTTAAGCTTCTCCATTGTATTAACTCCTTGTAGTCCTGCACCAGCACGAGGCAGGTGCTGATACTGTCATGCCCACTTCACAGATGAGACACAAACGCAGTTTCCCCTGGACCCACGGCAGGGTCTGACTTCAGCACTCGTGCGCTGTGCTGCTTCCAGTTACCACCGGGTCATTTCCAAGTTAATCCTTTTTTCCCTCCACCTTAGTTCAGTATGACTCCAATCTCTTCTCAGTTAGTGCAGTGATCTCCTAACTGGTTCTCCTGACATGTGTTACCCCTTCTAATCTGCTTTCTGATGTATTGCCAAAGCTTTTTTTTTTTAAGATTTTATTTATTTGAGAGAGAGAGCATGGAGAGGGAGAGGCAGATTCCCTACTGAGCAGGGAACCTGATGCAGGACTTGATTCCAGGAACCTGGGATCCCGACCTAAGCTGAAGGCAGACGCTTAACCCGCTGAGCTACCCAGGCACCCCCTAAGCTCTTTCTCAAGCACAGATTTGCCCACACCACCACCACCCTGCTATCGATTGCCTTGGGGTAAAGGCCAGAGCCTGTAACACACAAAGCCTCTTGCACCTGGGAAATTCAACTGCAGAGCTGTTCTACACACCCCCTGCCCTTCTCGATTGGACCTTTGTACCTACACCTCCCATTCTCCTCTCCCCCTCTGCTGCCTTCCCTCAACTAATTCCCACAAATCCATTAATACTCAAACACCACCTCCTCCGGAAAGCTGTCCTGCTCTGAGGCGGGGCTCTTCACACTCTTTTCTTCGCACTTCCTCCTTTTCCCCCATGCCAGCTGGCCTCTACCAGGCAGCAGGGAGCTCCTTGGGGGCAGGAACTGCCTCTTTTATACCTGACACCCACGTGCCTGGCCAACCACGTCCCCTTTGTGGAATGAATGGCGGGGGCAGCCGATATGTGCCCATCCGGTGGGCCCTCCTAAACCAGACTCCAGGGACCAACCACTCCCTTTGCAGCAGGCATGTTGGACTCAGCAGGGTCATGGCTGAGTACTGCCCTCTAGAGACAGAGCTGTTTCTGGCATCTGGGATTCCAGAAGCACCTAGGAGTCTAGGCCCGAGAGCCTGGCTCTGTGGGAGCTGCCTTTGGCCACCCTGGGAGGCTGGGGTGTGCACTTAAGAAAGGCATCTTAACACGTGGGAGCTAGAGCCCCTTAGAGATAATAGGTGTAGCTTCTGAAGGGTTTGTGGTAACTCCACGGTGCAGAGACAGAACAGAGAGAACAGGGCAGCATTGGAAATCTAGAAGGTCCGGGTAGAGGTTGAAGTTGGCAGGTAGATGCAGGGTGGATCAGCATGCTCTGGGCCATGCACTGTTCTTGTTAACTGCAGGGGATATTACAGTTAACAAGAAATGGCCCCTAGCTCCATCCAAGAGCTACATATATATCTCTGTTGGGATGGGGGATAAGGTAAATGTGTAACAAACACTATCATTAAACAGTAGAGAAAAGCAGGGCGCCTGGGTGGCTCAGTCGTTAAGTGTCTGCGTTCGGTTCGGGTCATGATCTCTGGGTCCTGGGATCCTGCCATATATTGGGCTCCTTGTTTGGCAGGAAGCCTGCTTTCTCCCTCTCTGACTCCCCCTCGCTTGTGTTACCTCTCTTGCTGTGTCTGTCAGATAAATAAATAAAATCTTTAAAAAAGCAATAGAGAAAAGAAACAAGTAATATGATAGAGGGGACTATTAAGTTGTAGGAAGTGGGGAGTGAACTGGGAAGGACTCAACAGAGGTGGTGACATTTTGTCTATCTCATTCATTAATTCAACAAACACTAGGACACAGTAGTAAAACAAACACAATTCCTGCCTCCTTGGAGCTTAATTCTAGTTAAGGGGTATAGAAAGCAAGCAAACATAAGTCAGATAGCAATAAGAAGAAAAATAAAAGTGTATGTATAATGTGCTGTGAGGTGCTATATTGGATAGATTTCCAGGAATCTGAACAAGTCAAGTGAGAGAACAAGCCATGCAGATGAGGAAGAAGAACATTCCAGGCAGGGGAACAGGAAGTCCTGAAGACCTTGGCTTACTTAATGGACAACAAGGAGGTCAGGATAGCTGGAATGTAGGGAGGGAGGGACAGAGGAGAGGCAGCAGGTGGGAGCGTTTACAAATGACCTGTGGGACTGCTGGGTGGAAAATAGACTCCGCAGGGAGGTCAGTCAGTAGACTAGAGTGATCCACGTGGGAGATGATGGTGACTTGGAACAGGCTCGGGTGGTAGGGTTGATGAAAGCTGGGTGCATCCAGAACGGATGTTGAAAGTAGAGCTGAAAGATCTGCTGATGGATTCCATGTGTGGGTCAGGGACAATGCAGAGGTGAACAACTAGCTGAAAGGCTGTCCTTTATTGGAATTGGGAAGTTGAAGGGAGGAGTGGCTTTAAGGCAGAATGAAATCAAGAGTGGGTTTTGGACAGATTAAATATTAAAACCTTTCCCTACATTTTATTATGAAAAATTTTAAGATTTATTTATGTATTTTGAAGAGAGAGAGCATGGGGGAGGGAAGGGGAGAGGAGGAGAGAATCTTAAGCAGATTCTGCACTGAGTGCGAAGCTTGACATGACACAGGGCTCGATCTCATGACCCAGAGGTCATGACCTCAGTCGAAACTCATTGCACCACCCAAGCGCCCCTATTATGAAAATTTTAAATGCCCAATAAAGCTGAAAGAATTTTTAATAAATACTTGTATATCCAGCACCTAAATTCCATCAACGTTTTGCTATTCCTACTTTATCATAGTTCTCTCCATCTATCTATCCCTCTATCCATCCACTATTTCATCTTATTTTTGGGTGCATTTCCAACAAAGTGAAATACCAGTGTATTTTCCCCTGAATACTTTAGCATGCCTAGCATTAACAGACTTCGATTATCTGTTTAGTTGTGTGTGTGTGTGTGTGTGTGTGTGTGAGAGAGAGAGAGAGAGAGAGGTAAAACTTATTCAAAATGAAAAGTACAAACACTACATATACATTCTTTTTTTTTTTTTTTAAGATTTTATTTATTTGTAAGAGAGAGAGAGAGCACAGGCAGACAGAGAGGCAGGCAGAGGCAGAGGGAGAAGCAGGCTCCCTGCCGAGCAAGGAGCCCGATGTGGGACTTGATCCCAGGACACCGGGATCATGACCTGAGCTGAAGGCAGCCGCTTAACCAACTGAGCCACCCAGGCGTCCCTACATATACATTCTTAAAGGACACACTTTTGTAACCCAAACTCCTGTCAAGTTATAAAACATTACCATCACTCCCAGAAAGTTCCCTTTCCCTGGCAATCCCCCCTTCTACCTTCCACCATCAGGGAGCCACAGTTCTGGGTTTTTCCCACCACATCCTGGTTTTACCAGTTCGACGCTAGAACTTCGTGTTACATATAAACTGCGTTATACACACATGGAATCACAGTGGCTTCTTTTTTTTTTTTAAAGATTTTATTTATTTATTTGACAGACAAAGATCACCAGTAGGCAGAGAGGCAGGCAGAGAGAGAGAGAGGAAGCAGGATCCCTGCTGAGCAGAGACCCTGATGTGGGGCCCAATCCCAGGACCCTGAGATCATGACCTGAGCCGAAGGCAGAGGCTTAAACCCACCGAGCCACCCAGGTGCCCCTCACAGTGGCTTCTTAACGCGTTTTTGAGTCTGACCCGTGCTGCTGCATAGACTGGTACTTTGTCCCTTATTGCTTAGTATTCCATCGTATCTGTATGTCTATTTATTTTTTTAGTTCCTGTCTATTTTAAGTAAAGGTGCTGTGGACCTTCTTGTATGTGAACATTCCTGCTGTGAACACTTATGGACAAACATATTTGTTCCTTTTAGGTATTTACCTAAGAGTAGAATTTCTGGATCATAGAGTAGGAATATGTCCCAGTTTTATTAAAAAAGAAACAAGCCACCACCAACAACAACTTGTTGTGATGAGCACCAGGTGTTGTGTGGAAGTGTTGAATCACTAAATTCTACACATGAATCCAATATCACACTGTATGTTAACTAACTGGAATTTGAGTGAAAACTTGAAAAAGAAAACAAAAAAAAATATGAAACCTGTCATCTGTTTTTCAAAGGTCCATCAACAAAAGAATGGGTAAATACATGGTGGTCTAGTCACACTGAGGAATACTGGGCTAGAGTTAAAACGAAGTAGAGCCACGTGTATCAACATGGATGCTTTTCAAAAATATGTTTGCGGGGGGCACCTGGGTGGCTCAGTGGGTTAAGCCTCTGCCTTCAGCTCAGGTCATGATCTCAGGGTCCTGGGATTGAGCCCCACATCAGGCTCTCTGCTCAGCAGGGAGCCTGCTTCCTCCTCTCTCTCTCTGCCTGCCTCTCTGCCTACTTGTGATTTCTGTCTGTCAAATAAATAAATAAAATCTTAAAAAAAATACGTTTGGGGAAAAAAGCAAATTTTAGATAGAAACACGGAGTATGATACCATTTATATAAAGTTGGAAAGCGTGTGAAACAGATATTACACACAGTTATTGATACACACTTAGTAACAGCATAAAGGCATGTTTTGCAAAAATAATCCTTGATTTCAGGGTAGTAGCATCTTGGGCTGAGGGCAGGAAGATGAATGGGATCAGAGGGGTCTGTAATAGGCTTCACCTGTACCGGTAAAGTTTTATTTCCTTAAAACCTTCTGAAGCGAACACGGTAAAAATATGAAGACTTTATAAAGCTGAGTGATGTAGTCACGTTCATTTTACTCATCTTTATACTTTCTGGTTCTCTGATTTCTGACTTGTATCGAAGGAGCTCCTCCGGAAGTATTTATCTCATTTACTCCTTCGGCCCTGGCCTCTGCTTCTGTAGGTAGTTGAGACTCTGGGCAGAGCCAGGGTTCAGGGGACAGAGCTGCGCATCCCACTCCTGAGCTCCCTCGTGGGCGGGGCGGTCACAGTGTGGGAGAAGCTCCTGGGAGCCCCCTGGGTGTGTGTGTGTGTGGGGGGGGTGTCCTGAATGGCAGAACCCCTGGGACCTAGGAGGCCACCACCACCTCGTATGGCGTATGACTTCCAGGCCTTCCTTCCCACCTGCTTCCTAAATTGAGGTCTGTGATCTGGGCCAAACTTTCCATCCAATCCCAGGTCCAAACCCTACCTAAAATCGAAGGATAACTTAAATTACTTGTTTTGTTCCATTATTCAGGGTTTTTTCTTCGGGGACTCTAAACTTCACATTTGTGCAATTTCCTTTGCCTGTCTTCCCTATCGGGCCTTCTCTAATGATTTTTATTTATTTCTACATTATCTTCTTCACTTTTCTTCTCTGTTTTCCACAGCGTCCTCTAGAGTGGTACTTCTTTTCACTTGTATTTTTTGTAATTTGGTTTCTGAAGCACTGCTGTGTTTTTCTTACACTTATTTTCTAACTCCCCAGCCCCCTGCCCTGTTCCTCTTTCCTGTCTTCCTGTTGTCTGTGGCCTTCTGCGGCCTGACACCCCTTCCTTGAGTGATTTCTACCCCGTCAGCCTCTAGCCCAGTTGCCGCTGCCTGGTGACACTTTTTAGCTGTTATAATAGGATGCTGATTAAGTTTTTCTCCTGCCCTACGAGTTTTCATTGTCTGCAGGGCAGTTCTGTTACTCCTTTTCCGTCTTTTTTCTGGCAGTGCCTTTGTACGGATGCTTTTCTTACGTGCTTCTGCTGGGATGTGGAGACAAAACGTTTTATCATTGATTTTTGCATGAGTTGGATTTTTCGAAACCAACGGTTTGCAAGGCAGTCCTGCGATGGGAGTGGGGAAGCTTGCCTTCTTTCTGGGCTCGAGGGCTCCCTCTGTTGCCGCAGGGGTGTAGACTTCCTTTACGTTACTGAGCCTCTTCTGATTTTAGGATCCCTGCCTGGTTCCGGAGGGCTCCCAGGACCAGCAGGAAGCTTCCCTGGTTCCTTCTCCCGACCAAGCCGCTGGCCCCGAGGGTCCTGCCCTTCCTGCCAGTGTGCTCCGTGCTCTTCCCCTCACCTGTCACCTCTGAGTCCTCCGGGCACTTGGGTGACTTCTTTCTTCCCCTTCCTAGTCCTGCTCACAGCAGTTCCCAGCCAGGCTGAGTCCTCTCCTGCTGGGGTGGAATTTTCCCCGGGGATTGCTGGGACCTGCATCCCACCCCCCCCCACCCCGCCCCTGGGCAGTTTCTGGTCTCCCCTGTGGCAGCTGGCAAACGCACTTTGGAGTTGCCCTGTGCTGGTGCAGGGGTGAAGCCGCACACAGTATGAAGCTTGTGACCTTTCTCACTTCCTCATTTCACTGAAGATCTAAGTTTGTAGTGGTCTCAAACCTTCCTTCTCGTGGCTCTGAATGATTTTCAGGAGAACTGCAGAGATTCTGCACAAAGCTGTCAGCATGATCCCCTCAGGCTGCTCTGGAGTCCTTCCTCAGGCATTCAGAGCCCCCCACAGTCTGGTTTTCCTCCCAGCTCTTAGGTGCGAACACGGTTCCAGCCAGGAACTCAGCATGAAAATTTCTTTGTCTGTGTTCCTGCTTTTTCCATGACTGCAGAGCTCCCTCCAGGGGCATCTTTATGGTAGCTGTTGTTTTGGGTGACTCAGTCAGCAGGCATTTCTCCCTCTCCCTTTCTTCTGCTTTCAGAACCTACCCGCCATCTGCCAACAGGGATAGGTGTGCGAACTGAGCTTGTTAAATCATGATGGCCCATTGGTGGGCACCATGACTGTTTCAGGGAAAGCCAAGCAGTCCAAGCAGGGCCAGAGTTCCTCCCTGAATATTCCTTTCCTGAGAGGTAGCTAAGAAGCCTGGGTCTTGCTCCAAGGTCACCGTATGAAATGATGTTCCTCTGGAAGGACATTGCACCTGCAGTATGAAAGCCTATGGTGACACAGAGAGCGGAGAGAGAGGGTTTCCTTGTTTAAGTCCTGATTCCGTCCTGAGGTTCCCAATAGCACGAGCCAGTCTGTTTCAGTTTAGCTTAAGAAACAGAGTCAATTTTGCCAGGTGCAACTGAAAGCCCCTTCCCTGGCCTCCTGTTGCCCCCATGCTGTTCCCTACTATAACACACCACACGCTGTGTGGCCCTGGTCATTTTCTGGTTATCGTATGGGTCTCTATCCCCCACTGAAAGCCCTCTACTGCACGATCCACACTTGTTCACTGTGGGTGCCCAGGACTTGGCATTGTGCCCAGCCAGCCTTGGGCAGTCAGGGAATATTCATCTGAAACTACATTTCTGCCTTTCCTCATTCCTCCTATCACTCAAGGTCTTAGAGTCCAAGCTTGTCACGGAGCTTTCCATATCAAGTGAGAGAACGCACATAAAACATCCAGCACTGGGGGCAACACAAAGCAGACTCTCAGCACAACTGCAGCCTTTCTGCCCTGAATCCCTGAACCCAGAATAGAGGTCTCCCTCGTTGGAGGTCCTTTATCTCATTTAATCCAGTGGCATCTACCTTTACTGTTTTAGAGTCATTTGCATTTCTCTTTTAAGTTTTCAGATATTGTAGGGACGCCTAGGTGGCTCAGTCAGTTAAACATCTGCCTTTGGCTCAGATCATGATCCCAGGGTCCTGGGATCGAGTCCCATGTTGGGCTCCGTGCTCGGCAGGGAGCCTGCTTCTCCCTCTGCTGGCTGCTCTCCCTGCTTGTGCTTGCTCTCTCTTTCTGTCAAATAAATAAAATCTTTAGGAAAAAAAGAAAGTTTTCAGGTATCATAAATGCCAGAAGCAAGGACCCAGCACAGTGCACTGTAGAACACCCTGCAGAATGCACAGTGATCAGTCCTCTAGAGCTCACGGCGGGGCTCTTGGTCTGTTAGGAGCTGTGGAAGTCCCATGTTGAGTCATGGAGCAGAGCCCGAGGAACCTGTAAAAAGGGGAAAGCTGAATCATGCTTTTGCAGAATGTAGGAATGAATGCTGTTTGAAAATCTGTTTCAGCCATGACAGTGGACCATGGCTGGAAAAAGAGCTGGGATGATCCCCCTGCCCAAACGTCTCTCTCCTTGGTAAAGACCGTTCACTTGTCCCAGCTCTGAGGACTTGGAATTAGAAACGAGGTGTGAGGCGTCAGAGTTTATAATGCCTTTGGTTCTGATAAAGGGAAACACTGTTGCCAAGAGGTCAGAAGCTTCTGGTCCAGAACTAGGTTTTCGACCTCTTCCTTTGGCTGTATCTTCCATATAGGATTCGGATCGTCTAACCAATTCGATCTTCTGATGAATGTGAGCTCCAAAAGGCCAGGGACTTGGTCTGCGTCAATCTCCTAATGCCTACAACTGCCTGATGAATATGAAGCCTTAAGAAGAGCTCTGTACACATTTATGGAATTCACCTCTCTACTGGAGATACACATGGATACTGCTTATTTATCATCGATGTACCTTGCTGAAGTATTTATGTGCCTAGATTCCCTTATCTGATCCAGATACTAGAAGAACTGTCAAGTCCCAGTCCCATGAAGTTAGTAATTTCCAAAATTCTGTTCACTAAGGTAACTCTAGTGCCCCCACACACTCGGTCAATATTTATGGAACGAATAACTGAAGTATTCAATGAGTGAAGTTTAAATGCAGCAAAGCAATGGAAGCGAGTGGCTAGGATTTAGTAAGAATACTATACTACATTTATTTTAACACTGTTAGAGTTTATAAGTGTTCTCACAAATACCCCCTTCACATGAGTCTTGCCACAGCCCTACAAGGTTGATTTGGTAAGTTTTGTAGATGAGGAAAAAGGCTCAGAGGAACCAAAGGGCTTATCTAAGACTGTGTAGCTTGCAGGTTGGAACTTGAACCCAAGACATAATTCCAAGTTTTATGATCATTCTTTTTCATGGATACCAATAGAAGGTGAGACAAAAAGTAATAGAAAACAATCAACATTTTATGATTCGAACTGGTTTGTCCTCAGGCTTCACTCTCAGCTGGAGAGAGTGGACTGAAGTTGCAGGAGAGCAAGCTGCCCTCTGCTTTCCTGCATTGGAGCCCCTGAAATCCCCTGGGAGCCCAGCCCCCCAGAAACCTCCAGCTCTGACAGGAACATGGCCCCAGCTGAAGGAAGCTTGGTTTCTCTCTCTCCCTCTTTCTGTCATTTCTTTTTCCTTCTTTCTTATTTAGCTTGCTGGTGAGGGGCGAGGCTTTCAAAAGAGGCATCCAGCCAATGTTCCCTACTCCCTTCCCTGTGAGATCTCGTTTTGATAAAGGTCGCGGAGTTTGAAAGTTTGTAAAAGCAACCTCATTTCACTCTCCATTTATGTACTGTTTTTGAACTGGTCACAACTCAGAACCCAGTTTTGTTTTTCTGCCTTTCTCTCAGGTATAGACCCTGCTGGCCCACCAAGGGTTCATGGTGTAGGGAATCTTGCCCCTGCCCTGTAGGAATGACTCTACCAGTCCTTAGAGAAGATCATGCCAGCGACTGGCCTTGCACATCACTCTGTCTTTATGAGTCGAGCCTGACAAACAAGAGCACAAACCTCAATCTTACCCATAATCAGAGAAATGCAGTGACATGCCACTTTTCAACCATCCAATAGGCAGGGAGAGAGAGAGAGATTACTAATATTTTGTGCTGGCAAGAGGGTGAGAAAATGAGCACCCATACATTGCTGCTATAAATGTGAATTAGTTACATCTTGGGAATGCAGCCTACTCTATATTAAAATAAGAAAAACACAGAGATTACATTCAGTTACGTTATTCTTGTCCAATCATCCTGTGGAAATCAAGGTTCCAGTTTGTAAAGTCGTGTGTTCAAGAAAGTTTACCACAGTATTATTTGTAGTGGCAAAAGCCTAAAAACAATTTGAATTTCTGTCAGGGAGTGTTGAATAAGTCGTGGTTTGTCTGTAGATACCGTGCAGTTACTTTTTGAAAACCGAGTTTGGGTTACACGTGTGGACCCAGAAAGCTCTGAATGTTATCAATGGAGTATAGTAGGAAAGGTTACAGACTAACATTAATGAAAGGGGGAAAATAAAGAAATCTTTACATGTGTGTCTGTATGATTATGTGAGGTTGGAGAGAGAAGTGGCAAGATACCATCCTAACTAGTAAAATCTGTACTTTTTTTTTTTTAAAAGATTTTATGTATTTATTTGACAGAGAGAGAGAGCATGAGCAGGGGGAGCAGCAGGTAGAGGGAAAGGGAGAAGCAGGCTCCCCACTGAGCAGGAAGCCCAACGTGGGACTTGATCCCAAGACCCCAGGATCAGGACCTGAGTCGAAGGAAGACACCCAACTGCCTGAGCCACCCAGGCGTCCCTAAAATCTGTCCTCTTGAGTTGGGATGGGAATGGAGACATCAACCCATCTCTATTGTTGGACTTGTTACAACAAGCCCACACTGCTTTTGTGATTTTTTAATAAAGTGAAAATGGGTTTGAGAGATAGGTGGGTTATAATCTAGTTTCTGTCGCTTACTAGTTGTAGAAGGTTTGGTTAATTACCTAACCTCAGTCCTCACCTGTAAAAAGGGAATAACAGTTACCTCCCTGTGTTTAACCCAAGGAAATACACAAAGCATGTCTTACATTGTAATCTTTCTGTTTCTTCTTCCTTCTATGCAATTCACAGAATATTTGAACAAACACAAAACTTGTTGTCAATGATATCAGTGTATGTTCTCCCAATGTTCTCAACTTGACATTGGCCTACCAAAGATGTGGATTAGCGTCTCTCTGGGAAAAAATATCTGAGTGATAACCTCTATTTCCCTCCTTAATCTATATAGATCAAATAAGAATGATTCACGATGGCGCCTTGGCCCTCTGGGGGTTATTTACCCAGGACCTCAGTCAGTAACCCAGCTGAGAAGGAAGAAGTGCTAACAAGTGCCTCTGAGTAGCCAAAACAGATGTTCTTTTTTTTTTTTTTAAGATTTTATTTATTTATTTAACAGACAGATCACAAGTAGGCAGAGAGAGAGGGAGAAGCAGGCTCCCCGCTGAGGAGAGAGCCCAATGTGGGGCTCAATCCCAGGACCCTGAGATCATGACCTGAGCTGAAGGCAGAGGCTTTAACCCACTGAGCCACCCAGGCGCCCCCAAAACAGATGTTCTAAAGTACAAGCTCTTACTGGATCATTTCTTCTTATTTTAGACACCCAAATAAGCTTTTCCAGCCCTGGCCCATTAGTAAGGACACTACGACGGGCAGCACCTGACAGCAGCCAGGAGGGACAGCTGGTCTGAACGCAGGGGTGCCTAGAAGACACAAGTGCTGGAAGGTCTGGAGCCAGGCCCTGTTTTCACAGTGACTAACTCACCTTCATAATGGCGATGCTGAATTATTAGGAGAAATTAACTCATTCTTTACATAATATTTTAAGTTATTTACTTAAGTAATCTCTACACCCAACATGGGACTCGAACTCATGACCCCAAGATCAAGAGTTGTCTGCTCTTCTGAGTGAACCAGACTGGCGCCCACATGCTTTCTTTAATCTTATAGATGCCCCTAATTAGAGCATAATGCAGTCTAGAAGTATTACTACCAGAGAGGATTAAACTTTTTCAGTGTTGTTGCTTAAAAATCAAATATTGGTTTCATATTAGTGCCAGAATGCAGCAAAGGACTTTATCCAATGAGGGGAAGATAGAAATCTGCATAGCCCAGAGTGACAAGTATTAGAAATTTTTCCAAAAAGATATTAACCTGGAACAATGGAACAATCTCCTGTAAGTGTGTTATTTGCTTTTTTGCTAAAATAAGGTCTACAGTCTATACTCCAAAATCCTTGGGGGCCTGGGGAATTTTGGAACTCAGAATTTTTCAGATATCCTTAAAGGTAATGTGTATTAGGGGTGCCTGGGTGGCTCAGTCATTAAGCATCTTCCTTCAGCTCAGGTCATGATCCCAGGGTCCTGGGATTGAGCCCCACATCAGGCTCCCTGCTCCGCAGGAAGCCTGCTTCTCCCTCTCCCACTCCCCCTGCTTGTGTTTCCTCTTTTGCTGTGTTTCTCTCTATCAAATAAATAAAATCTTAAAACAAAAAAAAGGTAGTGTGTATATAATGTTGTATGTTTTAGGACAGCTCCAGCAAGCTCCAAGGCAGCAAATCAGAATCAAACATGCTAATACTCCTACAGTGAAACACTAATTAGGACGAACAGAGTGTAGTTTATTTAAATAATAATAAAACACTAAATGAAACAATAGGATAAAAATAGATTATAAATACTCTAATACTCTTATTTCTAGGAAGACATTTTATGAATCTTTAAATACCCGCAGGTTCAAATTTAGCTAAATATGCCTGTGCATATGTAAACCATGTGGCCCTGTGACCACAGGAGCTGGATTGAGGGAAGCATTCTAATAGGGGCCTCTTTAGGACCTTCTCCTCAGGCCCGATAGTTCATTAATTTAGGTTTCCATCTAAGCAGTTCCTCTTTAGTTACCAAAACCATCATAAATTCACATACAGGGGCGCCTGGGTGGCTCAGTGGGTTAAAGCCTCTGCTTTCGGCTCAGGCCATGATCCCAGGGTCCTGGGATCGAGCCCTGCATTGGGTTCTCCGCTCGGCGGGAAGCCTGCTTCCTCCTCTCTCTCTCTCTGCCGGCCTCTCTGCCTACTTGTGATCTCTGTCAAACAAATAAATAAATAAAATCTAAAAAAATAAAAATGAAAATAAACTCACATACATTGATAAATGTGTGTGGTTCAAGGCCAGCTGTTGACTCATCACACATTTTCACCATATCATCTAAGTTTTTTCCACCTGTTTACAATTTCATCTTTGTCAGAGCTATTACCCTCATGATCATCTATATTTAAAACCACTTCACACACCCATTCAGTTAGCTGCTGTAAAAAAGAACAAGTGCTGGCAAGGAGGGAGAGAAATGGGAGCCCTTGTGCACTGTTGGTGGGAATGTTAAAATGGTACAGTCACTGTGGAGAATAGTAAGGCATTTGCACAAGAAAATAGAATTATCATATAAACAGCAATTCTGTACAGCCAGAATTCTGGGTACTCAGAATAATTCGAAGCAGGGTCTATGATATAATGTGCGCCCATTTTCATAGCAGCATTAATCACAGCAGCTAAAATATGGAAGCAACCCAAGTGTCCAGTGACTGATGAAAGGATAAGCAAAATGTAGTAAAACATACAATGGAATTTTTTTTTAAAACATTTTGTTTTTAAGTAATCTCCACACCCAATGTGGGCCTCGAACTCACAACCGAGGGATCAAGAGTCACACACTCTACCCCTACCGATAGACCCAGCCCGGTGTCCCTATACAATGGAATATTATTTAGCCTTAAAAAAAAAAGAAGTCCTGGGGCGCCTGGGTGGCTCAGTGGGCTAAAGCCTCTGCCTTCGGCTCGGGTCATGATCCCAGGGTCCTGGGATCGAGCCCCACATCGGGCTCCCTGCTCCGCGGGGAGCCTGCTTCCTCCTCTCTCTGCCTACCTGTGATCTCTGTCTGTCAAATAAATAAAAATATTTAAGAAAAAAAAAAAAAAAGAAGTCCTGCATTTTGCCACAACATGGATGAACTTTGGAGGTCATTATGCAGCATAAAAGAGGCCAGTTACAATAAAGACAAATATTGTCTGACTCCACTCCTATAAGGTACTTCAAGTAGTCAAAATCATCAAGAGAGAAGTTGTAACGCTGGTTGCTAGGGACTGGGGGTGAGAGTGGGGAGAGAATAGGGAGTTGTTTATAGGTATAGAGTTCCCATTTTACAAGATGCAAAGAGTAATGGGGATGCTTAGTGGTGAAGGTTGCTCTGCAATGTGAGTATATTTAATGCTACTGAACTGTGCACTTAGAAAATGGTTAAAATGGCAAATTTTGTGTGTATTTTATCACAAATTAAAAAATTTTGTGCACCTAAAATCTTAAAAAAAAACAACAAAATCACTTGAGAATGTTCTCACTCAAGACACGCACAACAGGAGGGTCACTGTTGATGTGGAACATTTCTTTGTTGTCGACTTTATATTCTGGCTGACAAATTTTTGGCATAAGTTTTCTTCTCATTAGTGCTATGAAATCCTTCAAAGTCTGCATAGATTTGGTTTCTTTTTTTTTTTTTTTAAGATTTTATTTATCTATTTGAAAGAGATCACAAGTAGGCAGAGAGGCAGGCAGAGAGAGAGGGGGAAGCAGGCTCCCCTCTGAGCAGAGAGCCCGATGCGGGGCTCGATCCCAGGACCCTGGGATCATGACCGGAGCCAAAGGCAGAGAGGCTCAACCCACCGAGCCACCCAGGCACCCCATAGATTTGGTTTCAAACATCACTGTAAGCCAAAGTCCATGCCAACTATTTTAAAAAATAAATTTCTAATTTTGAAGTAATCTTAGAAATATAGATGAGTTGCAAAGATAGTGCAGCGCTTCTGTGCGTTCTACACCCATCTTCCACAAACATTAGATAACCATGGCACAGAATGAGGGACGCCTGGGTGGCTCAGTTGGTTAAGCGGCTGCCTTCGGCTCAGGTCATGATCCCAGCGTCCTGGGATCGAGTCCCACATTGGGCTCCTTGCTCGGCAGGGAGCCTGCTTCTCCCTCTGCCTCTGCCTGCCACTCTGCCTGTGCTCGCTCTCTCTCTCTCTCTAACTAATAAATAAATAAAATCTTTAAAAAAATTAAAAAAAAAGAAATTCAGAATGATAAGGTAGTATTAACTAATGTCTGCATTTTATCAGACTTCACCAATTTTCCCGCTAATGGCCTTTTTTTCCTGTTCTAGGATCCAATTTCGGACACTTCCGTGCATTCAGCCATCCTGTCTCTGGAGCCCTGGTTAGTCTGTAGTACTTTCTCAGTCTTCCAGAGCTTTGAAACTTTTTGGAGGAGTACTGGTCACGTATTTTGTAAAATGTCTCTCAATTTAAGTCTAATTTTTTCTCATAATCAATGTGTGGTTATGCATCACATCAAGGCCAAGTGTTTTTTAAAAGATTTTATTTTAAAGTAATCTCTATACCCAACTTGGGACTCGAACCCCTGACCCTGAGATCAGGAGTCACATGCTCTACTGACTGAGCCAGAGAGGCACCCCGCCAAACATTTTTATTTTTATTTTTTAAAGGGTTATTTATTTGAGAGAGAGAGCACAAGCAGTGGGGAGCAGCAGGCAGAGGGAGAAGCAGGCTCCCCGCGGAGCAGGGAGCCCCATACAGGACTCAATTCCAGGATCCTGAGATCATAACCTGAGCTGAAGGTAGATGCTTAACCGACTGAGCCACCCAGTGGCTCATGATTTGTTTTCATGGAAAAGCCCAGGGAAACTATATAGAGCATCTGAATACCTTGTCTGTTGTTCTATCTGGTTCTCCACTCAGCCACCAGTGCTGCTGAGCTTTCCCCAGTATGTAGCTCCAGGGAAGAGCGGTTTTGTTGGCACTCTCAGTGTGCTCGAGAAAAACATTTTCAGGGTGCCTGGGTGGCTCAGTGGGTTAAGCTTCTGCCTTTGGCTTTGGTCATGTTCTCAGGGTCCTGGGATCGAGCCCTGCATTGGGCTCTCTGCTCAGCGGGAAGCTTGCTTCTCCCCCTCTCTCTCTGCCTGCCTCTCTGCCTGCTTGTGATCTCTGTCTGTCAAATAAATAAATAAAATCTTTAAAAAATGTTAAAATTGGATTTCATCAGTTTAAAAAAAAAGAAAGAAAAGGAAAACATTTTCATCATATACGATTTTAACAAATTCATCAACTTTCCAATGCTTGCTGATCATTAGAAGCTGTCCTCACCTGGTGTGCAGGCTGCTTTATGCAATGATGCTTCTTCAATTTCTGGAACCACTGTGATGAATGTTCAGGCACATCTTCAAGGTTCAGTTCTTCCTGGGAGATTCTAGCCATGTTCTAGTTAGAGAGCCATTTCTTGTTGAATGCACTCAGCCAAAACATGGTCGAGATCTTAGATTTTGGGAGGGTGGCTGGCTGGCTCAGTTGGTAGAGCCTGTGACTCTTGATCTCGGGGTCATGAGTTTGAGCCCCACATTGGGGGGTAGAGATTATTTAAAAATAAAAATTTTTTAAAGATTTATTTATTTATTTGACAGACAGAAATCACAAGTAGGCAGAGAGGCAGGCAGAGAAAGAGGGAGAAGCAGGCTCCCCTCTGAGCAAAGAGCTGGACTTGGGGCTCGATCCCAGGACCCTGAGATCATGACCTGAGCCGAAGGCAGAGGCTTTAACCCACTGAGTCACCCAGGCACCCTAAAAATAAATTTAAAAATTTTAGGGCGCCTGGGTGACTCAGTGGGTTAAATAAAGCCTCTGCCTTCGGCTCAGGTCATGATCCCAGGGTCCTGGGATTGAACTCAGCGTCAGGTTCTCTGCTCAACGGGGAGCCTGCTTCCCTTCCTCTCTCTCTGCCTACCTGTGATCTCTGTCTGTCAAATAAATAAATAAAATCTTTTAAAAATACATTTAAAATATTTTATTTATTTATACGTCAGAGAGAGAGAGAGAGACAAGTAGAGAGTGAGCAAAAGCAGTGGGAATGGCAGTTGGAAGGAGAAGCAGGCTCCCCATGGAGTAGGGAGCCCCACATGGGACTTGATCCCAGGACTCTGGGATCATGACCTGAGCCAAAGGCAGATGCTTAACTCACTGAGCCACCCAGGCATCCCTAGATTACTTAAACTTAAAAAAAAAAATCTGTAATTTTTGTCTTATGCAATGTTTTCTTATTTTTATTAATTCTTGTTCATCATCACTATAAAGCTTAAACAACTTCTGTTTCTTTGTCATAGGAAGTAACGATTCTACTTCATAATCTTGAGCAAAATACCTCTCAAACACACCAGGACTGAGCTTCTGTAATGACTTCACTCTCTGTGCTACACTGTTAATGAGAGATGCTTGTTTCTTCTACCTTCTCACTTTTACCAGAAGGGCCAGAAGGGTATCTTTGACCCTGATGTTTTCATGGTTATAAAAGAACAAAAAAAAAAAAAAAAAAAAAAGGCAACAAAATACCAGCATTCAGCAGATATTTTGAGAGGGATGTTGTGACAGCTGAGTCTTTGGTCAGTTCAAGCCCATTTTGCTGCAAAATAAGTTTCGGTGCCAAATTTATGGAATAACTTTTGGTTTTAAGGGCTTTTCAGATTAGAATTGCAGACAAGGAGTTGTGGATCTAATTCTTTTGTAGAGAATATTTTGTGCAGTGGAAGAAATATCAGTTTCCTGCTGTATGAAGAAGAGCTTCCTGAGCACCTAGGACAGGAACTCACCTCCCCCCCTTTTTTAACCAGAGCCCCCCTTTAGTCTTGGCACAAAGTATGTCTCATGACCAAACAAGGATTCTGATTGCCACGGATCACCAGCCTCAGTGCACTGAAATGCTGTCATTTGTAGAAAGAAGCATTTTGACTGGCACACCAGTTCAGGTTATACATAAAACTTATTGGCTTTGGGGGCACCTGGGTGGCTCAGTGGGTTAAGCCTCTGCCTTCGGCTCAGGTCATGATCTCAGGGTCCTGGGATCGAGCTCTGCATCGGGCTCTCTGCTCAGCGGGGAGCCTGCTTTCTCCCCTCTCTCTGCCTGCTTCTCTGCCTACTTGTGATCTCTATCAAGTAAATTTAAAAAAATTAAAAAAAAAACTTATTGGCTTTGTAACATAGTTTAAGTACATATTGAAAGTAGCACAGATGGCTTCTACTAGTTTTATCGGAAGTCCAAGGGTATTATACAGAAAACTTCCTCTTAGGTCTTAGGCTGCATGCAGAGTACAAAAGTAAGTAACACACGGACTCTCGCATACAGAGGTGAGCCATAGGTGTCCAGGGTTCAGGACTTAAAATTTAGAAGGAGACCTGAAGAGAACACAGGTCATGTCATCACAGGGCAAAGAGCAAGCAGAAATAAAAGGGGGACCAGAGAGCAATGAAGGATGAAGAGTCTGCCTGGAAGAATTAGGGAAGGGACAGGAAGACCCTGTTAGAAGTGACGCCTGGTGTGCGCCTGGGTGGCTCGGTAGGTTGAAGCCTCTGCCTTCGGCTCAGGTCATGATCCCAGGGTCCTGGGATCAAGCCCCACATGGGGCTCTCTGCTCAGCAGGGATCCTGCTTCCCCTCCTCTCTCTCTGCCTGCCATTCTGCCTACTTGTGATGTCTGTTGAATAAATAAATAAAATCTTAAAAAAAAAAAAGTGACACCCGGACGAGACCTTGTAGGATGAGTGGGCTGTGCGGGGGGTGGAAGCGACTGCTGGGGATCCCCTCCCTGACAGATCTCCCAGTCCAGCTGCAATAAAGACGAAGTGTCCCCTTCTCCCCTGCTTCGAGGAGAGGCCGCTGACTGAGTTCTGGTTAGCGGGATGTCAGCAGAAATGGGGTATACAGCTGAGGCAGTGGGGCATAAAAGTGTGCCTCGTTTGAGGTCACAGAGTGGCTGAGAGAAGTAGCAGGATAGGTATAGAAAAGAGAAGAAATAAAGCCTCGTGCAATTACTTTAAGCCCAATGCAATGCTCTTCTCTCTGTTGCTTCTCAATAGCAATTCACTGCTGCATCTGAGGTGGTCCCTAGCACAACAAACAACACGGAGCGAGCCAGGCCCGTCCTGGGGGATCAGCACCACCCAACAACAAGAGGCTTCCTTAATGGAGCCATTGTCCCCCAGTCCACCCATCTGAGGGGAAAGGCCAGTGCCCTGCTTCCCAAAAGGTCCAGTCCCTTTTATAACCCAGCTGTCATCCTGTCAGCCGCTTAGGTTTACTCAGTATTTACATTTAAAGGAATTGCTACAGAGTCAGCCCAATTTCAGTTTAGGCTACAGACTGAAAAACAAAAGCAGCCACAATAAACGCAAACACAGGTCACTAGACAGTGTAGTATCAACTTATAAGTTCCTATAGTAAAAATTAGCCCCACCACACTAATCTATGGATTGCAGCCCTCTGGTGTCTACCCATGCCGGAGTATCCTCATACAAGGGTGCTGGAGACATTTACTAACATCTTGGCATTGGCCTTACATCCTCTGGGAACTTTCACACACTTCCTGGAATTTCAACTAAACACTGGTCCTGCTGGGGGATGCAAACAGAACCCGTATCTCCCAGCAGCCAGACTAGTATATTTTCCTGCTATTTAACAATAGAGAGGGGCGTCTGGTTGGCTGAGTCTATTAAGCATCTGCCTTCAGCTCAGATCATGAACTTGGGGTCCTGGGATCGAATCCTGCATTGCATTCCTTGCTCACTGGGGAGCCCGCTTCTCTCTCTGCCCCTCACCCCACTCATGTTCTCTCGCTCTGTCTCTCTCAAATAAATAAGATCTCTAAACAACAACAGAGAGAAGTAAAAGTAAGCTCTGTCATAACTGGCAAGTTATATAAAGCTCTGAGTCTGAAATGGATTATATGACAAGATGGTTGAATTACTATTCAGTATATTGGCAATGGCACCTCCCCAAACTGTTTTTAAAATAGAAAATGCAAAACAAAACAAAACAAACAAAAACACCAAAAAAAAAAACCAAACCCAAGTGCAACCACAAAGAATCTCTAAGAAGTAATTTAGTGTGTCAACACTATCGAGATTTTAGAAATCACCAATAAATGTACAAATTCTATTAAAAAATACGGCAAAAATTTCACCCGCTCTTTGTCAAATCTTCCTCTAAACATTATAACCTTGTGGGTGAATGGTTTATCAATCCAGTTTTATAACAAGGTAGACAAGAAATCATTCTTAAGTTTATTTACTTTCCTTTAAGAACATACATCAGTCTTTTCTTTAGGTCTGCTACTGAAAGATATTAAGATATTCCTGGGCTAGTAGTCTCCCAGGAATTTCTGCAGACCCCTAGGGCTGCAAAGGAACATTCTCTAGCTCGTGTTGTCAGATGCTTTTTGGGTCAAAAGTTTTAGGATCAGCGCAAAACTTTCTCTTTGTTTAAGTTGTTCTTTAGTTTCAATGTTTTCTAACTTGCCTTAGATTTCTCGATAGATATTTGTAATCTTTTTTTTTTCCTCCCTAGAAAAGATGCTGTAGAGCTCAAGAACTTCTAAGTGTGTCAACTTCTCGGGTTGGACTCCCTTCCTGATTGGGGCTATCAGCTGGACACAGGCTCATCAGGGAGAAGCCATTGCTCTTTGTGTCCCCTGGGGCCAGGGCTGGGTTTGAAGCAGGAAACCCTGGCCTGGGCCTCTCAGGGTTTCTGGGGCAATGGTGACAGGGGAGGTCCTGGGAGGCTGGCCAAGAAATAAATTGTCCGTTGAAGCCACCACATCTGCCTCTATAATTGTTATTCTAGAGGCTTTATCGCAGATAAAGCCTGGTCAGCTCTTTAATTACTAACCCATTTTTCACGTTTATAAATTTCTCTAGGGGCTATTTTTAGCCTAAGAGAGAGCTGTACAAAATATCACTTCACTGACTTTTGTACTTTGACCTTTTTTTTTTTTTTTTAAATATAGTTTCCTTGCCCAGCATGGGGCCCAAAGCGAGTTTTAAACTCATGACCCTGAGATCAAGACCTGAGCTGAGATCTAGAGTTGGACACTTAACTGACTGAGCCACCCAGTGCCTCTACTGTGACCTACTCTTGAATATAGTTGTCAAATGTTTCTTTGACATGAATAATTTTATTCCTGTAATTCATCATTAAGAGTGCCCCACATGGAAGTCCGTAGACTAGAGTGGATTCTTTTTCTGTCCTCAGCCTTGCCCCAAATCAAAATCTTTTCCTCTCCTCTTCACCCCACCTCTATCACACACATCAATTCTGTGACAGGACCTCCTCCCCCCTCTTCTCCAACTCGTTCTCCACGTTTTGCCCTGGGGAGGTGTTCAGTAAATCCTGAACAACTGATAACATCCATCTCCCTTTTCATTCCTTATATCTCGATAGGAGATTAATTTTAATTTAGTTAAATGTTAAATTTTGTATAAAACCATCAGGCCAGGGTGTACTGAAGCAACTTTGGGACACATTCTCTTTAGGCAAATCATTCAACAGAAAAAAAAAATCAAAGTTAATTTTTCTTCATCTTTTAGGGGAAATAAATCCCTCACTTCTCTTAGGAATCCCTTTGCTTCCTACTCCTTTGAACACACGGGTTTTAGCTTATAGACTTAAAAATAAACTATCATCCCACTAGAGGCACCAGTGTTATTATTTGATAAAAGTGTTTAAAAATGGCTATTACTTCACTCCTTAATTAAATGTATCCCATAATCACTAATTGTGATGTATTCTCAAGTAAGAAATCAGACGCTTTGGAATGTCATTCATTTTGTGCAGTCCCCATGATTTGCTCCATTATTTTCAGAGAGACCAAGAAATTCATAGGTTTGAGTCTACCCACCTGCTTTTGGCTACCCTTAGTCTATCCCGGTGACAGAGAGCATCCTGTAAGCCCTTCAGAGAATGATGTGCCCTCTTCTTAGGCCACAAGGACCCCTCCAACAGGCCACTATTCTACTTCTGCAGCTGTCCTGAGTTCCAGAAGGTTTGTCCTATCTGAATTCGTTATCCACAATCAACATTATAAATGAATCAAGTTAGCAACAAAGTCTAAAATAGAGAAGTGAATATAAAAATAAATAAAATATGGCAGAGAGACATCGGGAATCTACGCTTGGACCGAAGGTTTCTAAATAAAGCAGAGCTGATTCAGGGGCGAACCTTGGGGTATATATATATATATTTTGATACAGAATTTTTTATAGCCTTATTGACTTTGGCAGGTCACACTTCAAATTAAGAGAAGGAGCCAAGCAAGAAGGATGTGTCTTAATTGTCCCCGTTTCAAAGGAAAACTTGAGGTAAGATCCCACGTTGAGCATCTGCTGTATGCAAGGCAATGATGCTCCAGTGAAGGGCGCCTTCTGTGGCCAAGGGCCGAGAACCCCTAAGTGAAGCAGAAGCGGCCCTGCTGAGAGTGATGCAGCATGCCTCCCGGAGAAGGAAACAGAGCTCTGTCATACATCATTGCACCTGAGATGCCACCAGCTGTAAGAAAGCCCTCTGTGTGTGTCACTAAAAAAGATCAAACACTGTCCCTTACACGAGGACATGCCATGGAGTATAAGACACGTGTGGATATATCACAGGTGTTAAAGTGAGAATAAACAGTTGGCTAAGCGTCTGCCTTCCTCTGGGGTCATGATCCCAGGGTCCGGAGATCAAACCCCGCACCCGGGATCCCTGCTCAGCGGGAAGCTTGCTTCTCCCTTTCTCACTCCCCCTGCTTGTGTTCCCTCTCTTGCTGTCTTGCTGTCAAATAAATAAATAACCTCATTTAATCTGTATTACTAACAAACTAATACAGTTAATATTCTCGGTTTATTTGGTAATTCTACAATTACCTGAACAAGCTGGGGCTTAACAAGAGGGCTGAACAGGCCCTCTAGGGAATTTTTTTTTCTCGAAGTTTTAATTTAAATTCCAGTTAGTTAACATACAGTGTGATTCTACATATTTCTGTGTCATCTTAGATTTAAAATTGAAGCAATTCTAATAAGTTGGCATTATGTTATATGCTCAGTATTATGGTATTTAACATTAATGATTTAAATGATCTAAGATTGTGTTTCTAATAAATAAGCAAATAAACACTGGGTAGAAATAAACATCTGTATCCAACTAAGATAAAATTATTGAAATAGCATTCTATGACATATGATTACATATATGCCAATTAATATTCTGATAGATGGTAGAAATTTTCTGGCCAAATATTGTTTAAAATACTTTGGACAGGGACGCCTGGGTGGCTCAGTTGGTTAAGCGGTTGCCTTCAGCTCAGGTCATGATCCCCGCCTCCTGGGATTGAGTCCCGCATCGGGCTCCTTGCTCGGCAGGGAGCCTGCTTCCTCCTCTCTCTCTGCCTGTCACTCTGCCTGTGCTCACTCTTTCTGATAAATAAATAAAATTAAAAAAAATAAAATACTTTGGACAAACTAAAATGTATGCTTTAGGATCTCTCAATTAAACTGCTTTTTCTTTCACCCCCCCCCAAAAAAAAATAAAAAAATAAAACTCGTAAAAAAAATAAGTGAGAATAAACATACATCTTAAAAATGGAAGTTTCCACAGTGAGGGGAATGTTAAGAAAGAAGGGTAGAACATTCAGAGGCAGTAGAACCAGCTCCCAACACCCACTGGCCCCAGCACAGCTTCGCCTCCACCGCTGCCCTGCAGCCCCAGCAAGCCCCCATCTGGGGCGCTACACACGGCGGGGGCTGGGCCTTCATGAACAAAGTTCTTTCATTCCTGTCCCTGCTCCAGGTCTCCGCCACACTGTGCCCAGGCTCCACACGCACAGCACCCGACCTGCCCCCTCTCCAGCCTACCCAGCTTAACCCTGGTCGCTGAGGCTAAGGGAAAAGTTCTTCGAGCCTCTACTGGAAGCCAACAGGGCGGGAAGAGAGCCCAGCTCAACCAGTTTAAGCAAAAAAGAGAAACCTCAGCTCACCTAACACAGGAGTCCGAGGGCTGAGCGAGATCAAGGCACCATGGGTAGGCAGGGCTGTCTCTCCTTCCCTTCCTCCGGCTCGCGGGCCCAGCTTCTGCGAGTCCCCCTGTGTGGGCTGAGGTCCCGGCTGGAGCTCTAGGTTCAGTGCTCCTTGACTGAAGTCAGGTGGAAATGGGTCTCAGGCTCTCTCTGCAGACCCAGAAAGAGCCTCAAATGCAGCCCATTCGCTTTGATTGGGGCACAGTCCAATCCGGGGGCTAACCCCCTGCTGCGGCCAGGGGGGCGTGCGTTCCTGGGGCCCGATTCCCGATTCCCGTGCCTCCTCCGAGCGGGGACTGAGGAATGCCATCTGCCAGGAGAGCGGAGCACGGTGCGGGGAAGAGCGGATCCCTAGAAGAAAATCGGGGTGCTCCTGCCCAAGGAAAATGGTCACAGAATTTCCACAAAACAGTACACTGCTGCTTCCCTCCATGCTTTTCTTAATAACCGGTGTGTTCTTCTCTTAATAACACCCTTCAGTCCCCGCTGACCCCCGCAGGCGCCAACCCGGGCTCCTCGCTTGCTGGCCTCAGTTGCCTCTGTCAACGACAGTCATCTGCTGGGAGATAAGGCCAGCCGTGGGTTGGCGGGGTGGTCTCCAAGTAGGGTCCCTGGACCAAGAGTGGCAGCCACACCTGGGAACTTACTAGAAATACATATAATCGGCCCCACCCCAGAGTTACTGATCATGTTTTCGCATTTCTTTTCCTTCAGAGCCCGGGTTCTTGGTCCCGCCGCTTGGAAGAATGAAGAGGTAGAGCAGGCGAAGAGTGGGGGCGAGCGGGGCGAGGTTTATTGAGCGGTGTTAGGAAGCTCCAGAAGAGTGAGGGGACCCGAGAGGGTTGCTGTGGGAATTTTTTTTTTTTTAAGATTTTATTTATTTGACAGAGAGAGAGATCACAAGTAGGCAGAGAGGCAGGCAGAGAGATGGGGGAGAAGTAGCCCCCCCAACCAAGCAGAGAGCCTGATGCGGGACTCCAAACCGAGACCCTGAGATCAGAGGCTCAAACCACTGAGCCACCCAGGCGCCCGCTGTGGGAGTTTCTTTTCTATCTTTCTTTCTTTCTTTTTTTTTTTTTAAAGATTTTATTTATTTGACAGAGAGATCACAAGCAGGCAGAGAGGCGGGGGCGGGGGGGGGGAGCAGGCTCCCCGCTGAGCAGAGAGCCCGATGTGGGGCTCTATCCCAGGACCCTGAGATTGTGACCCGAGCCGAAGGCAGCTGCTTAACCCACTGAGCCACCCAGGTGCCCCCGCTGTGGGAGTTTCTAAATTGAGGGGCTATAATGGGCTTTTTGGTGGCTGTTTTAATCTGATTAACCCTCCCTGCACCTGTCACCCAATCAAGTTTTTGTCCACTTTGCTTGGGTCTACCTTCAGGGAGTTGTCTGTGTGGGAACGGGTGGTGTAGAATAACAGGAAGGGACTTTTTCCTTTTTTTTTTTTTTTTTTAAAGATTTTATTTATTTATTTGTTAGAGAGAGATAGAGCGCGAGCAAAGGCAGACAGAGTGGCAGGCAGAGGCAGAGGGAGAAGCAGGCTCCCTGCAGCAAGGAGCCCGATATGGGACTCGATCCCAGGACGCTGGGATCATGACCTGAGCCGAAGGCAGCCGCTTAACCAACTGAGCCAGGAGCCAGGAGCCAGGCATCCCAGGGACTTTTTCCTTTTAAGAGTAGTTTGCTTTGAGGACAGGGGCCCCCTTGCTCCTGCCTGCTCTTCTTCCCACTACCCTCCTCCATTAATTAGACACTCTGGAGGTGGGACCCAGTGGTGGCTGAACAAGCCCTCTAGGGAATTTTTTTTCTCGAAGTTTTAATTTAAATTCCAGTTAGTTAACATACAGTGTGATATTAGTTTCAGGTGTAGGATTTAGTGAGTCGTCACTTACACACAACACTGGGTGCTCATCACAAGTGCTCCCCTTAGTCCCCATCACCCATTTAACCCATCCCCCCCCCCTTCCAGCAATCCTGTTTGTTCTCTGTAGTCTGTTTCTTGGTTTTCCTCTTTTCTCCCCTCTGTGTTCATTGGTTTCTTAAACTTCACATACTGTATCTTTCTCTGACTGACTTATTTCACTTGGCTTAACACTCTCTAGTTCCAACCATGTCTTTGCAAATGGCAAGATTTCATTCTTTTTGATGAATGGATAATATTCCAGTGTGTGTATGTGTGTGTGTGTGTGTGTGTGTGTGTGTGTACCACCTCTTCCTTATTCATTCATCAGTCATTGGATATTTGACCTCTCCATAATTTGGCTATTGTTAATAATGCTGCAATCAACTTTGGGGTGCATGTATCCCTTCAAATTATTATTTTTGCATCCTTTGGGTAAATACCAAGTAGTACAATTCCAAGGACTGGAGGATAGTTTTATTTCTAACTTTTTGAGGAAGCACCATATTGTTTTCCAGAGTGGCTGCAAGAGCTCTCCAGGTGATTCTGACGCTCACTCAAGTTTGAGAACCGTTGGGCTAGAGCTTTCTACTCAAAATGTGTCCCATGAGCTCACAGCATGGATACCACTTGGGAGCTTATTAGAAATGCAGAATCTCTGGCCCTACTCTAGACCTACTGGACCAGTGTCTGCACTTTTTTTTTTTTTTTTTTTTTGAGAGAGAGAGAACGAGTGGACAAGCACATGTCCATGTGTGTGCAGGAGTGGAGGTGGGGGAGGAGGGCAGGGACAGAGGGTGAGGGAGAGAGAATCTCAAGCAGCTCCATACTGGGCATGGATGAGCCTGAGGCGGGGCTCAATCTCATGACTCTGAGATCATGACCTGAGCTGAGATCAGGAGTCAGACTCCCCACTGACTGAGCCACCCAGGTACCCCACAGAATCTGCATCCTTACCTAGGTTTCCCACATGATTCATTTGCACTTTAAAGTTTGAGAACACTGGACTTGGAGGCTTAAAGAGAATAGAGAAGGGGAAGTGCATAGAGTGGACCAGGGGCACACGGGAGGATAGCTGAAGAATGGCACTTGAGCTTGTGTACCCGAAGTGTCTCATGGTGCCGATCCCCACAACTGTGTGATATCCTCCAGTGGCCCTTGGAGGTTCCAGCATGGAAACAAAGTCCTGGACTGAGGTTGACGTGATGTTGGAGATGAGCAGAGTAGGCGTGCTGGGAGGATGAGAGATTCAGTGAGCACGCCATCATCAGGATGGCCAAATTGCAGAAGGGGGTCTAGGCTGAATGGGGGGAGGGTGGCTGAGAAGAAAGAGGGTGGCAGCCCAATTGTTTCTAGTGACTCGAAGCAGGCAAAGTGGGAGGAAGAGCTATGTGGCAAAGCAGTGGTGCAGGCTTGACGGAGGAAGGATCTTCCCCCATGCTCCCTGGGTCCTCAGCAGATGGATTTTTTGGTAACTGTAGAATGCACAGCAGCTGGCTTTTTCAAATCCAGCAATGGAAAGAGAGTCTCTGTTGCGTCAAATCCTCGACCTCTAGACTCTTTCAAAGGATTTGCCTGACCATGGTCAGTCCCATCCAGGAGAATGTCTTTTTTTGATCTTAAAAGCAACTGAGTAAGACTGTGATTACATCTGCAAAATCCCTACCTTTGCCATAGAATGTAACCTAATCTGGGAGCGACATCCCATCACCTCTGTCCTGTTCTGTCAGTGAGAGGAAGTAAGGGGTTCAGCCGTCCCTGAAGGAGCAGGGGTTGGTTGTGGAAGCTGTGACTTACAGGGGTTCCCCTGGGGGGTTGTCACCACGTACTGTGAGAAAGCTGGCTCTCGGTTTCTGTCTTACCTTCACTGTTCAGTCCTGGTAGACACCTAAAATAATGACAGAATTGCTAACCGCTACATCTGTGGGAAACAGATTCACCAATTAGAGCAGTGTGTTTGTGAGGTTGTGTCCTCGCTTTCCAATGCAGTGGAAATACTGATTCCCAGTTGACTTGGTTCTTTCCTTCCCCTTCCCTTTCACTGTGGTTATGTACTCATCTCTAATAGGTTCAGTTGTTCTTGCTTCCCATTTGGGGTCCCTCACTGTCCCCCCTAACACCCTGGTTGATTTTCATTTTTTGTTGGAGGTGCTGGGAGGATTTCTATGGTTCTAAGAGTCAGAGATGTGCAGACGGGGATGCCCAGAGAAATGCGGCACACGCTGATCCTCCCGAATCTGCTCCATTTTCTCCCTTTGGTCCAACTCTTTTTTATCCATCTTCTGTAGGTGAACAGCCTCTGTACTTTCAGGGTTATTCCTCAAGTATTTTGCACAAATTTGTTTTCTTTTTTCAGATTTAAAAAATTTTTAAAATTTAAATCCAGTTAAATTAACATACAATGTAGTATTAGTTCCAGGAGAAGAGTTCAGTGATTCATCAGTTGCATATAACACCCAGTGCTCATTACATCACGTGCCTTCCTTAATGTCCATCACCCAGTTACCCCATCCCCTCACCCACTGCCCCTCTAGCAACCCTCATTTTGTTCCCTAGAGTTAAGAGTCTCTCATGGCTTTGTCTCTCTCTTTGATTTCATCTAATTTTATTTTTCCCTCCCTTCCCCTATGATCTACTATATTGTTTCTTAAATTCCGCATGAGTGAAATCATATAATTTTCTGATTGACTTATTTTGCTTAGCATTATACCCTCTAGTTCCATCCATGTCATTGTAAATGGTAAGATTTCATTTTTTTTAGATTTTATTTTTATTTATTTATTTGATAGAGATCACAAGTAGGCAGAGAGGCAGGCAGAGAGAGAAGGAGGAAGCAGGCTCCCCGACGAGCAGAGAGCCGGATTTGGGGCTCAATCCCAGGATCCTGAGATCATGACCTGAGCCAAAGGCAGAGGCTTAACCCACTGAGCCACCCAGGCGCCCAAGATTTCATTTTTTTGATGACTAATATTTCATTACATATATACCACATATTCTTTATCCATTCACTTGTCAATGGACACCAAGGCTCTTTCCATAGTTTTCCATAGTTTTATTTGAGAGAGTGCATGGGTAGCAGGGTGTAGGGGCAGAGGAAGAAGCACACTCCCTGCCCGAGCAGGGGGCCCAACATGGGGCTTGATCCCCATGATTTGAGCCAAAAGCAGACACCCAACTGAGCCACCCAGGTGCCCCCTGACTTACCTACTTTTAGACCCCCTCGAGTCACTGCCCTCGAGATGTGAAGGAGCTGCTAGATTCCCTCAGCAACCCCTTTACCTTGTAGTAGGCCTGGTAAACACTTCTCAACAGTGACCATTCACCTGCTATTTTGAGTAAGTGCTTTCATTTCACGATGTTCTTCCCGTTTTTGGAGTGACCGTCCCCCCACGCCTATCCTCAGTCTTTACATCTCAACATGGAATCTCAGGATAAAAATCTGTCTTGAGGGGCATCTGGGTGGCTCAGTGGGTTAAAGCCTCTGCCTTTGGCTCAGGTCGTGGTCCCAGGGTCCTGGGACTGAGTTCCGCATCCAGCTCTCTGCTCTGCGGGGAGCCTGCTTCCCTTCCTCTCTCTCTCTGCCTGCCTCTCTGCCTACTTGTGGTTTCTGTCTCTGTCGAATAGATAAATAAAATCTTTAAAAAAAAAAATCTGTCTTGAAATAGTCTAGTTCTAGAATGCAGACCGTCCTCAAGGATTCATTAACATGGGAGATATTCTTTGGGCTCTCTGAATGTTTACTGGCTTAATTAAACTAGAGCTCCACAATAAGGGCATTAATGGACATCAGAAATGTCCATATTGGGTGCCTGGGTGGCTTAATTGGTTAAGCCTCTGCCTTCGGCTCAGGTCATGATCTCAGGGTCCTGGGATCGAGCCCCGCATTCGGCTCTCTGCTCCACCCCCCCAAAACCATGTGCTGCTCTGCCTACTTGTGATCTCTCTGTGTCAAATAAATAAATAAAATCTTTAAAAATCTTTTAAAAAACGTCCATATTGCCCTAAAATGTTTAAATAAGATTGTGTCTGCACTCTTCTGGGAAAGAGCCATTGAGAATTCAGCAACCTAGCTTTAAAAAGGCTAAGAATGGGGCGCCTGGGTGGCTCAGTGGGTTAAAAGCCTCAGCCTTTTCGGCTCAGGTCATGATCTCAGGGCCCTGGGATCGAGCCCCACATCGGGCTCTCTGCTCAGCAGGGAGCCTGCTTCCCCTCTCTCTCTGCCTGCCTCTCTGCCTACTTGTGATCTCTGTCAAATAAATAAATAAAATCTTAAAAAAAAAAAAAAAGGCTAAGAACCAGGGGCACGTTGGTGGCTCAGCTGTTTAAGTGTCTGACTTCGGCTCAGGTTGTGATCTTGGAGTTCTGGGACTGAGCCCCGATCAGGCTCCCTGTCCCATGGGAAGTCTGCTTCTCCCTACCTCTGCCCCTACCCCTGCTCATGCTCTAATAAAATCTTAAAAAAAGAAAAAAAGGCTAAGAACTGATGTATTAAATTCTGTATTTGTGGGGTGCCTGGGTGGCTCAGATGATTAAGCATCTGCTTTAGGCTCAGGTCATAATCCCCAGGTCCTGGGATGGAGCGTGTGTCAGGCTCCCAGCTCAGCTCTGCTTCTCCTTCTGCCACTCCCTCCGCCTGTGCCCTGTCTCTGTGTCTCTCTCAAATGATTTCAAAAAAATAAAACAAAAACAACTTCCCTATTTGTTCAACACATATAGGTTGCAGGGAAAAGGTACTGGCTAGGAGTCATCCTCAAATTCAGGTTCACTTAAATGATTATTCATTTCAGGTGGAAAACTTTAATATACTAATTTTATATAAACTTTGAAAACAATATTTAAAGTGCATATTAAATATTTTGGGTAAGTAAAACTAAACAGCAAATAATTAAGTTGTATCTAGTTTTAAGACTGTGACCATAAAGATAAAATAAGAATCTGACGAGTGTGAAGTTAAAGAACATTTTATTTATTGACAGATTAAAAACCACAACTCAAGTAGTGCAAAATGCACCACTGAACCCAAATACAAAGAACTGGTGTTAATACACAACATTTAAGCCATGCTACACTTATTTTTGGCAAAGTGCTGTATTGTTTAGTCTGTGTAAAACTGACCATCTATGAACCAATCAGTATAAAAAATTCGATAAAAACAGAAAAAAATTTAGACAGTGGCTCAAGAAAACAAGCTGCCATTTATGCATAGATGATGTACAGTATATAATCCAACCAAATGTCCCTTTTGAGTTTTCAAGTTGAAAAAAATTTGTGTCCAGAATACATCGAGAAGGCACATAGTACAATCTACAATACTCTTCAGTCTCTATAACTGATGCCCTGCCCTTGAAAAGCAAATGTGTTCACAATTATACTTGAGAAGAAACCCCAAGCCACTTAAACACACACACACACACACACACACACA
>ML105925.1:0-43716 GCA_003697995.1 Taxidea taxus jeffersonii | reverse complement strand
CTTCTCACTAGAATCAACATACTGATACACACACAGGAACAGACTACCTGAACTGGGAAAATGTCCAGGAAATTAATGTAGAAAAAGCTCGCCGGAGTAGAAAGTCAAAAATTCAATCACTGTGCACCTTCTGCAAAAAATTCCCCACCCACCCAACCATATAAATGTATTGCCATGGAAGACAAATAATGGATGGTTCATGTTCACCTTACAGTGCAATACACAGTTAGTTGAGAAAGAAAAAGTAAAACATAGAAATTACAAAATGTTTTATTAACAAAAAACACAAACTTTGAGGAACATGGTGCATTTTTAAAAACTAAGAAGCTCATTCATGAAGCACTGCTTGTGTGCACCATATAGTCCAGACTTTTTCCAAGTAACATTCTATATTATCAGTCTAGAAACCATCAGAGCACTAAATTCAGAGGAGTCTGATTTCTCACTGCTTAAAGTTTTAAGAAATATGCACGAAAGCACACTGTAAACCACTAATATTTACAACAGCAGAAATAATAATTAACTTATAATAAATTGCATTTTGGCCATGTTTCAAAGAATACTTAGCAGGTCAACATCCTTCTGTTATTATTGGTCTTGAGTGTTGCACAGAGTAGATGCCTAACAAAATCTAATGATCAAGAACTTCAAAGGAATTGTGTGACCACTTTCTTCAGTCCTAACATGTGCCAATTTCAGGCAGAAACCTTAGATATTGATAGAGAAACCACAGTCTGATATGACAGGTGGCGTGGTTAGCCTAAGAAAACATCCCCAAGACTGAAAGTGTTTGCTTCCCAGGTATAATCCATAAAAAACTAGGTCTAGATAAGGCAAACAAAAAGTCAGTAACAGATAGAGATGTAAATGTATTTCGGGTACAGGAAATTTGAAAAAATTATAGCAAAAAAAAAAAAAAAAAGACCATTGCTATTTTATATACAAATCTGTTCACGCTGCCAAACAAATTCTCACGGCTGAACTTCGGTAGCTTGTGAGGTACTAACAAATCGCATGTAATATATGAAAAAAGAGACCCCCATGGATTCAGAGGCTTACACCCAGAAAACATTTAGCTGGTCTATTTTCAAGTTACCGCCGTATGGCCCTATAACAGATATGGTGTAAAACATACACACCTTCATGAAAACTCTACCTTAACCACTCAACTCTCGTAAACACAAATAGTAACAAAATAACTTCTAGCTCAGTTTGACAAAACTTTACAGACTTGGCCCCTAATTAGAAAACAAATAAATAAAGGGGTAGTCAAAATGGAAAGGGAGTAAGGAGAGAAGGAGGATGTAAGACATTCCTGGCACTTCATCACGGCCAGTGGAAGAACCAGCTACTACCACCATCTCATGAAGCTATTTGACCTCTTCTGACTCCAAACATCCCAGTCTAGGCAGAAAAGAGCACAGCTCTTCATTTAGGTTAAAAAAAAAAAAAAGGAAAAAAGAAAAAAAATGTCTCCCATAGTTCCCTGCACCGAACTGTTACAGGGTTATTGAAAAATATAATACTTCACATAACTATATGCTTTTTCCCTTGAAAACCTTATACAGGCATGTATTGATTAGGGTTGCAGGGGAGATGGAAAAATAAGCTATTTGATTGCAAAGGTGATATTACTGATCTGTCAGCACACTGTGCTTTGGATTGTGTATGTTTAATTTAGTTACAGAGGAAACTGGTGAATGTGGATGGCTCAGCAAAACCCATCACAACTGCTAAAAACTAAAGTGACTGGCGGGAGGTACAAAACAGAGTTTCTCTGTGTTAACTGCCTCTGTGTGAGTCGAGCCCTGAACGCCGGCCTCATTAGCACCAACACTGAAGAACAGCTGTGGCAGAAAACCGCCACAGGCCCCAGCCCCATCATTAGTTTCAGTAGAGAGGCCCTTGGAATTTCACACAAGGCTCAGCTCTGGACAGCCCAGTTCCCATCAGTACACAGTCCGCACGACAGCGGTGAGGGACATAAATATTACTACTCCCCCGCTGCTGGAGGAAACAGAGGCCAAAGTGGTCGAAGATTCTGCCTGCAGCCCCGGTTACAAAAACAAAAAAATGGAAACTCAAGGGCTCCAACCCGTCACTCTTTAGATGTGAGGAAAGGATGTCACCGGGAATCCCTCCTCAGCCTTGCTTGCCACTTGGCAGGACAGGTCCATGGCAGAGGATGGATCACTGCATCAGAAATACAAAATCTACTTCTTATTGATGACTGTCCAAGGGAAAAGAAGTCACTAAAGTGCCTGGACAAGTACTTCTGAGTCGACAGCTGACAGGAGGTGGCAAGTGGGCAGAGCTGACAGGAAAGACTCCAGACAAGTTAAATAGTGGACTAATGGGTTTGTTGTAGACATCCATTTCTCCAAAAACAATTTCACAGGTCTAACTGAATCCCTCTGCGCGGGAGACAAGTGCTTTTGTCCCACCATCTCTGTACCACGTCACACAGTCACGTCGGAATTACTGAATGCACTGTTCACGAATACTTAATGTACCTGAATTCCAAAATGAACTGCATGGCTAATCTGGAAAACAAAACAAAACAAAACAACCCACCAAACAAACAAAAAAACCCTATACACGTAGAAATATATCAAGTTTTCTTTCAAGAGAAAGTTCAGCCATAATTCCATTATATCCATGGCAACTATCACCTGTTAATGCTCATGTTAGTGTGTAAAAACGTATTCGTTATATACAGAAAAGATTATCAAGTACTGGTCAATAAAGTGTATGGCTGACCCTGAGAATAAATTCTTGCTTACTCAAAATATTGATTAAGTAATACAAAATAAAATGAAACTGAAAGACGCCTATTCTCATACTCGGGAAGAAATGTCTTCAGAATGCTAACTCATGTACACCTTAATAGATTTAAAGACATCCCCCAACACCAAACACTGTAACTGTATTGATATGTTTCCAAAAATATTCTGAAAAAATGTACAAAAAAGTAAGTTAAAAGCAAGGCATTATGTGATATACAGCATGTAAATCTGGTTTCCAAGATAGTGTCTAAACACATCAATCAAACTATGTGATTGGTCATCAGCTGGCTGTAAAGACAAGCATCTTCACTGTCCGTCCACACACATCCACACACATATGCACACACCAAGAGAATCCGACCAATCTTGAAATTCTTAGTAATTGTACTGACGGGGGCAGGGCTGATGGACAGCCCAGCCATTGTGCTTGACTTGCCTAGAGTGGCAATCCCTGGTAAGATTGTGGCGACGAAGGCTATTTCTGTTCAAAGACTGTCTTTCACTATGTTCTTTTATCCACTGGGAAGGGCGAAAGCTCTTGGGTTGTTCCAGAAAAGCTGTATGAGCAGTAAGAGCTGCAACGTAGCAATGGATGTGCTGCCCCATTTCATCTTGACTTTCCACTCTGAAACAGAAGAAAACGGGACTGTATTAAGTAACAGAGTATGTTATTAATGAACTTCGAAAAGGTACTTAGTGATTCAATTTGCCACACTAATTTGTTTACGGTTGAATGAGAGCTTAGTGTCTCATGGCTGACACACAAGTTTATATTTCGTGACCACACTGACTGACAATGACAGAAAGGAGAGGACGATTTTTCATAGAAATATGCCATATAATCCACAGGTGGTTAATTAGGTAGACTGTGTTTTTCTAAAAAGTGCTTTACATTTTGAGTGAATTTCAATCGGGCAGCAAATGCATTTAGATAAGCTTTTCTGTGAGGGGGACTAACATTTATTGATTATCTGTATTGGCCAACTGTTTTGCAAATGTAATGTATTTAATTCTCACCATAATCTTTTTTTTTTTGCTATTTTTTTATTTTTAATTTTTTTTAATAAGCATATAATGTATTATTAGCCCCAGGGGTACAGGTACCCTCCCCAATGTCCATAACCCCACCACCCTCTCCCTACGCCCCCCCCCCGGCAACCCTCTGTTTTCTCACCATAATCTTAAAAGGAAAATATTTTAATTGCCAAATTTTGCTGACCAGAAAGCTAAGGCTCAGTGATGTTAAGGTCACTATTATTACCTCGTGCAACCAAGATTCTAATACAGGTTTTACTCCAAAGTCTGTGGTTAGGAAGGGGGTTGGTACTGATGCCCTAGGCTAGCTATACCTTCATACATGTTTTCTGTCTATAAGTAAACGTTCCAGGAAACAAGCTTTAAACCCACATTTAATAGAAATATGCATAAGAAAATTCTACTCATTTAACACTTTTCTGGATAAAAAGCTACCCATTTATTATAGAAGTTTTTCACTGATATTGCAACAGGGCACATTTTGGAATGGCCTTTGCATAGTAATGTCACAAAGACCTGTGGAGAACGCATCTTGAAATATGGCTACAAACCACATGATTATTCTATGTTTTCTACATTAAAAGCTATCTAACAGGATAGATATAAGTTATATCAACACATGACAGGAAGAGTTTTAAGAGCTGTAGGGGTTATTTTAACACAACAAGGGCAATTATATATTTTATCTGTAATCACTAGAGGAAAACACTATAATTTTAAAAGATTTTAAAAAAAATAGAATTAAAGGGGGTCGCATTAAGAAGCTATTAGGAAGAAGTTAATATAAAGACAGCAGTTTGAAAGGTGGGCATTTTGAGTCCTTAGGCTTTCTGTTCAGACTGATAACACATATTACACAGTCTCAAGGGGAAGGTACTTACTCTGTGCCAGTGAGTCTTATAAGCAGCTTTTCCTGGCCCTACAAATGTTAAATGGTGAACTATTAAATCACTAGTAAGATTTAAAATGCTATTTAATTTTACTGTTAGGACATGGTGCATTTTCTGTAATTAAAACTGGTTTACTATGGGTCATTAAAGGCACATGTATTATTTAAGATTATGATAGCACACAGACCTCATAAACAATACTTACAAAGGCCAAAATACAATAAAACATACACTCTGAAGCCCATCTGTAATTATGAAGCACCTTCTTGTTATATGCTTTATGGTAATATCCTCAAGGATAGAAAGGATGGAAGCAATCTAACTTTTGAAGACATCATGCTCAGAAAACATATTTACTACATAGCCATCCTAATTTTGGTAACACCTGATTTATCTTGGTTTCATGGGTTTTGTTTTAAATAAGAATTTGAAATTCAGAAATAAAGTTGTTAAAAATTTTTAGTTAGTATAAAACATGATACTTTGCAGTACTTTTGAAGGAATTCATAGAAAGTGAAGTGTGTTCTTTTGACCCTATATATATGGAAAAGTACCTATTTATTTAACTTTCCTATATGTTACATCAAAACATTTAACAAGATTAGGGCGCCTGGGTGGCTTAGTGGGTTAAAGCCTCTGTCTTCGGCTCAGGTCATGACCTCAGGGTCCTGGGATCGAACCCCATGTCAGGCTCTCTGCTCGGCGGGGAGCCTGCTTCCCCCTCTCTCTCTCTCTGCCTGCCTCTCTGCCTACTTGTGATCTTTCTCTGTGTGTTAAATAAATAAATAAAATCTTTTAAAAAAAACATATAACAAGATAAAAAAACAAACAAGATACAAAAAAGATGATCGTTCTGACTGCATCAAAACAGCAAACACATAACCAGATGCAGAGTATGGTCTTGGATGGGATGCTGGTCTGGACAACAAGGTGAACTATTCTGGGCTCCAGTGCAGAAAGCCGAGTATGATGTGGGTAGTAGATGAAGTGAAATTTTACTGAAAAGAAAAAGGTTCAGATCATTGCCTGAAGAAGCAGGTTGTAAAACAGTGTATACAGCTTGATCCCATTTAGGTTACAAATGTGTGTGTGTGTGTGTGAAAAACAAGCTGGAAGGATGTGCCCTGGGGTGCTAACAGTGTGCATCTCTGGGGCCTGCAAATGTCTTTTTAAACTTTTTAATTTTTACATATTTGTATTTTCTAAGTTTCTGCAATGCATATGTGCTGTTTCTGGAATAATAATATTATTTACAAAGCTGCTGTACATATACACACACACTTTAAACACTGAGAAGTAAATATACAAACATCAGTACATTTAAAGTGACTATTAGTCATGCTAAATTCTTGAGTGAAATTCCACATAGGTGAGATCAGAATCAGGTGGGAAGCATTTCTGAGAACTGAAGAAATTAACTTGAGTCAACCATAAGGCAATTTAATCAATACCATGTCTGAAAAATTTTGAATTTTTGTTGGAATGCCTGAAACACCGATCTCTCAATAAACTTAAAGCGCTGAATCAAGTGCCAGTTAAAGTAACATTTCCCACCAAAATCTTACCCAGTAAAGGCGGGTAATTGTATAAGCAAATTGCTTCTCAATTGGGTAAAGGGTATGTTTATCCTCATAGAAGATCACAAGAGTACTTACAGTATTCAGACTTGTGAGTGCAGCAAACTCTGGCAAAGTCAAATTAATGAGCTGCTTAGGTTTTGTTTGTATTTGGCAAACAGGAAATGGTAGAAGATATATACGATGATCCAGTTAGTGGAGTTAGAGCCCCAATAATCTAAAAAGAGGCCCTTTGGGTTACCGGACCAACTACGGGAACACTCTGAACTGCTCCACACATTCCACATCACCTGAAGTGCATGGTATGTAGTGTAGATATGTAGGAAACCAGGGTCAGCATCCCCCAAATACTGTAACACCACAGCACATTCCACTACCATGCACTGTGAACTGCCCGACTTTGGGCTGATTAACACGACCATGGGCTTTCTTTCAGCAGGTGCAAGCAATCTTGAATATACTCACTGGATAAAGGCCACAGAACGCTTGTAAGTTTGTTTGAAACATATCATTCTTTACTGACCAGGCCCTCAGCCTACCTGTCGCTCAAACAGAGCCTTTCAGACCAACTAGGACCTCCATATAACAAGAAAATATTGCTTGGGTATGAAATCATTCCTCTGTAAGGCAGAAAACAACTCTCTAGGCAACATGTTTTGGTAAAATTGCCATTCTACTTCATGTTTACGATTTGTCAAGTTTTTGAGGTTAAGTGCCATTTGATGTGACCCAGCTAAGACTACCTGGAAGAAAATAAGAGTTTTAAGATATACTACTCTTGGGGTGCCTGGGTGGCTCGGTCGGTTGAGTGTCTGACTCCTGATTTCGGCTCAGGTCATGATCTCGGGGTTGTGAGATCAAGCCCCACGTCGGGCTCTGCGCTGAGAGGGGAGCCTGCTTAAGAGTCTCTCTCCTTCTCCCTTTGCCCCTCCCTGCTCGCGCGCTCTCTCTAAAAAAAAAAAAAAAAAAAGAAAGAAAGATATACGATTCTTGTTGAATTTGATAGCCCAAATAATTCAGTGTATAAAGTGCCAGTTACATTGAGACACTTAGCAGAGAAATGCCAGTCTTTTCTTCTCTGTCACCATCAGAGTATTATAAATCCGACAGCTCTTCCTTATATAATCAGAGCCATATTCTAATGGATTTTTTTGGAAAATCTAAAATGAACATGTTTTTTCATACCATGCATCCACTACCTTGTGCACTATGCACATGCTTTCAAAATCTCTACCGAGATTACTTTGCATCTTCTAAAAAGTCAGCTTTGAATCGTAGTAGAATTGTAGTCTGCTTGCGGACAGAGTAAAATACAGTCAACCCCCCAACAACCAGGGGTTAGGGGCGCCAACCCCTGGGCAGTGGAAAATCCACATGTAAGTTATGACTCGCCCAAAGCGTAACTGCTAATAGCCTACTGCTGACTGGGAAGTTTACCAATAACATCAACAATCAATGAACACATATTTTGCATGTTAGAGATATTATCTACTGTATTCTCACAATAAAATAAGCCAGAGAAAAGAAAATGTTTTTAAGAAAATCATAAGGATCACAAAATACATTTACAGTCCTGTATTCTGCTTATCGAAAAAAATTCTCTATACAAGCAGACCCACGCAGTTCAAACCCATGTTGCTCAAGGGTCAACTGTTCTCACAACATACCTGGGGCTACTTGGGTCAGGACATTCATCGGTCCCACAGCTGGCCTCACTGACGCCAGGGCAGGCGTTATGCACAGCATAGACAGACATGCTGGGATGTTCAATGAGAAGGTTTTCCAAAGGACTGGTTTCCACCTTGAGAGTGGTTAATCCACCTGCAGTAAAACATGGGGGAGGGGTGATAAACCAGCTCTCCTCCATTGGACAGGACTCAAACTGGAGCAAGCAGGAATCACCGGTATCAGCCAAGCACTCAAGAGATGCAGGTAAACAGGAAAAGACTGACGGGTGCTCAGTACGTGACTCTTCACTGATGGCTTCGGCTTTGGCTTCTGCTGCTGAGAAACCAGGGCAGGCGTCTACATCGTGGTCCACATTCGTTGGTGAAGTCCCGCGGGAACATAAGCATCCCAATGGTATCCCATTCAGGGCACAGAAAAAGAAGAGAGCATACCATAAGCCAATGTTCACATTCCTCTTTTCATTTAGGTTAGACATAAAACCATTTGTGTTCATTCGTAATGATAGGAAATGATTTCTGAGCACCTAGTCTATGTGTAGTGTGGTGTAACATTGCATAGGATAGGTCATGGTGGTTTTGTGAGAATGGGTTTGAAGACTATGTCTATCCTGCTGAATAAACATGATGAGTAGTATGGGTCACTGTTTGTCTAGCACAGGATTTCCTACTAAATTGCATCTGATTTGAACAGACTATGAGAGTTGCAAAACTGGAAGATCTGACGTCAGTCGGTTTCATTGACTGATCATCTGGCACAGGATGTTTCACGCAATTTTTTTTTAGACGAATTCTTGCTTATTTACTTTTAAGGCTTCCAAACCTTCAGAGTTACTGGTTTACTTATGCAAAAACTGAGAAGCAAGAGTTTCCACTTTTGCTGGGATGATTAACATCTAAGAATACCTTACCTATGAAGTCAACAAGAATCCATTCTTCATCTTCTTTCTCACTAAATTCCGGTTCTTGGTTGGAAGAAGTATTGACTTCACCCACAAACATTTTATTCAGTCTCTGGAACATGGTTAAGGCAATATTGAGACTTTGGAGGGATGTCTTTACAGCTGGGATCTTAAAACACTGTCTTCAGTCTGCCTGATGGCACGACAGGAGATTAAAGTGCACGGGGTGCTTATTCAACTTAGGCGAGAGCAAGGAGAGTCGTTATCCCTAAAACAGGGAAAGAAGGTTATTTTAAATCAGCACATATTTATAGAACATGTGTGTGGTTCCGAAAGCGTGTGCCTATACACACACATACACACACACACACACACCCCTTTAGAAGAAAGCTCATGCCTTAGCCTGTAGCTACAGCCGTTCTCTTCCTGCAAGGGTCAAACACAAGAAATGTCAAACACTTATTTATAAACCATTATGAATTGAATACTCAAATGCAACCTGTAAATAAATGTGAAATGAAAGGGAAAGAGGTGGTTCTTTTTCACATCTGGTGCTTTCCTTTTTTTTTTTTTTTTTAAAGATTTTATTTATTTATTTGACAGATAGAGATCACAAGTAGGCAGAGAGGCAGGCAGAGAGAGAGAGAGGAGGAAACAGGCTCCCTGCTGAGCAGAGAGCCCGATGTAGGGCTCAATCCCAGGACCCTGGGATCATGACCTGAGCCGAAGGCAGAGGCTTTAACCCACTGAGCCACCCAGGTGCCCCACATCTGTGCTTTCCTAAGGGATAAATCTGACTCATGTAGTTCAAGCTGAAATACTGCTTCTCTGTAAGAAGAAGAGCAAATGCCAGATACTAAGTCTTGCTGTATGACATTCCTCTGCCCAGAAGCTGCGGAAGGAAGCCTACAACAGGACTGGATGGCCACCAGCTTTCCTCGGCTCATTTTCTCTTCTGTTCTGTTCTTCTATAGGACTGTAAGCATACCTAATTCCATTTAAAAATCAGTAAGCATAATTTGACCTTCCAAACAATTCCTACAGCTGGCACAGAGAAATTTACACTGCAGAAAACTGAGGACAGCAGCTAGCCACGGAAACCGTTCACTGTGCAGGCAAGGTAGTATGGCCCGCACACCTGGGCTCAAATGCTGGCTCTGCTGCTTACACTCCATGGGAGTTAGGAAGTTATACTACTTCAGTGGGCAATAGTTCTACCTCATGGAGTTCTGGTGAGTTCTTTTTTTTTTTTTTTAAAGGGTGAGCACGTGGGAACAGGGGAGCAGTGAGGGGCAGAGGGAGGAGAGAGAATCTTTAGGCAGGTTCCATGTTAAGCTCAGTGTGGGGCTCGATCTCACGATCCTGAGATCACAACCTGAGCTGAAATCAAGAGAAGAACACTCAACCAGCTGAGTCCCCCAGGTGCCCCTCTGGTGAGTTCTAAGTGAGGAACTCCAGCCTTGTCTGATCTTCCAGAATTCCAAATATAAATATAAATATAAACATAAATATATATATATATATATATATATATATATATATATATATATATATACACACACACATATCCATTTCTCCCTGTTTACCTGATGGCCATATCAAAACTAACACATACCAAAAAGAACTTTTAATTTCCATTCCCCACAAACTTACATACACTGTCCTCCTTCCCTTTCCCAGCAAGCAGCAGCAGCATCCAGCAGTTATTCAGGCCATAATCCTAGCAGTTGCTCCTTCTGCTCCCCACCCAACCTCTCAACCAAACTTTCACCAAGGCCTGTTGACTCTAGCTGCACATGTGCCTTAAATCTGCCCACTTCTTGCCACCACTTTCATTCTAGTTGCAGTCAATCTGGTGTCCCTCTGGACTCTGCTAATCACTACCTCCCCCATGGGTCTCCCTGATCCTACTCTTGTGAAATGGCATAATGCAGGCAACCTACTTAGCAAGGCACTTGGCACAAAGTTCTCAGTCAACGTCAACTATTATTCTACAAATATTTACTGAGTACCTATTATGCATCAGGCAGAGTGCTAAGCACAGGGGAGGCAGCAGTCAATACAGCCCTCCGGTGGCCACCATTAACAACCCAATGTGATGAATGCCATGGAAAAACTACAGGGTGTTCCTCAGATCTAGGTAGGCAGAGGTCAGGAAGGACTCCTATAGTAAATGACTTTGGTCTTGAGAAGTCGAGAAGATCAAGAATGGAAGAAGCCTACAGATGAGTGAGAATGTGGCAATCTTCTATGGGACTCAAGATCCAGATGGATGGTCATGAGTGCAGGCTGGGGAGGCTAAGCAGGAACCAGATGTTTTAGGACCTTCTAAGCCGTAAGTTACAAAAAGGGAAAAGTCAAGGATGACCCTCTACCAGAAGCCAATGGGGGTGTGTGTGGATGGTGGGACCACTTAGCGGAAAAGGCATACTACAGAAGGTGCTGGTTGGACATTTTGGACGTGCTGAATTTGGGACTCTGCAAGTCATGTGCTTGGTGTTGTCTAGTAGGCAGCGGAACATATCCAGGGCTTTGGAACACAAGGGCATGGTCTTAGCTGGGGGCACGGATTTGGGAGTTGTCAACACAACGGGGGTAACAGAAACCATGAGTAAATGAGACCATAGGGATGGTGAAAAGCGTCTGATACTCTTTCTCATGAGCATCAGCCTTGAATCCATAACTTCAGACTCTTGACCCTTTGCTTTCAAAACAATCATCATTTTTAGCTGGAAATGTAGTTACAGTCTGTACTGAAGGAGACTCTTGGTTGCCTTTATGTGCAAACGGGGCTGCTACAACTGTTTGGCATGCTACTACATGTGTAGTACTACAAATGTGTGTTCAAATAAACAACATTTGAACACTTTTGTGGTCACAATCCATCATCATCACCCATTAATTATTAAAAGAGAGTAAACAGGAAACGTTACTTGCATAACCAGTCTGCCAGAAACCCTTCTGGAAAGCTGCGGGGCCAAATAATAAAGGCTGGAGCTCTAGTATAGAATTCAAATTCAGCTTCATGTTCCATGTAAGAGATATGAGAAGAAAAGTGAGCTTGCGTAGTTTGCTTGTGTAGTGTCATAGCTATATCCTAAAAGATGAGCTATGACAAGGTCTGATGTGAATAAAGGTTTTTCGCATATAAGCTAGATGGAAAAAAGGACACTTAAAAAATCTTCCCCCCATTTCTCTTAAATTATGAAGGCATATATTGGCCCCAAGTACAATCCTGTGTCTGCTGAACTAGTTGAGAGAATAATCTTAATTCTCCAGAGTACAGGGCTGCCCCCAGGCACTGCATCAGCTAGGAAGCTGGAGTTGCTGGGTGTCAAGCAGAGCATCCCACAAGGGAACCCCCGCTCATCCTGAATGAGCACCTTGTCTCCCAACTGTGATGCCACATGAGGGTAACTTACTGGGGCCCAGGCCAGTAAAGTGGCAGCTATAAGGCAGAAAACAATGCTGGTGCCATTGTGGTTGGGCAGCTGCCTCCCCCCACCCCCACCCCGGCTACAGCTCTAAATTCATGAGACAGAAGCCAGCTAACGCCTAGAACATATACAACTCTGCCACAGGAAAGGTGCCTTTGGAGGAATTTTCCATGGGGCAGCACAAGTCAATCTTCTTTTGGTCTCCTTGAGATATCCCAGATGTTCTGCAAGGGCAACCAACCTTGGGTAGCCAGAGTATTCAGGAGCCCAACCAGGCAAAGGAAGAGCTCATTCTCATCTGTCCTGAGTCATGGCTCAGATTTACATGACACACCTGTGGAGGCCCCTGGGAAGGATAAAGACCAGTTTGGGGACAGGTGGAAGGAGGGCTGGCCTGGGCACCAGCAGGAGAGGGTTCTGGTGCTCTCCCTACCATAAGTGGCTGGAGCTAAACGATCTAACCCTTCGAAGCCTCAGTCTCACCACTGGAAAAATGGGGAGACTGTGTTGGATCACCTCTTTACTCTCCCGATAGACTTCTAGCACAATGAAGAAGTAGGGTTGGACTAACTATGCAAAGTTCCTTTGGCCTTGCTTTCTGTAGGAGTCAGAAAAGAACAAAGAGCTGTTGGAGAGCCCCAATATGCTAAAGCTGTTCAGTGAGGTGGACACAAGATACATCAGGTGAATGAGCACTTGAAATCATTTGTATGACCAAAAATCTGAATTTTAAATTTTATTTACTTTTAATCCATTTCAAATTCAAATTTGAAAGCTGACAATTGAGCCAATTTTTGGAAACTTCCAAGTATGTTCTGAACAACCAGTTAACTATTTCCAGTGAAAATTTTACATCTGAATTAAGACGTGATATGTTTAAAAATATACACCAGAGTGTAGTCCAAGGACTTAGTGCCCCTTGAAAATAATGTAAAATATCTCAAAAACTTTTATATTAATTGTATGTTGAACTAAGAAGTAATTTTAGAATATGTTAGGATAAGTAAAATATATTAATAAAATTAATTTTACCTATTTTTTTAATGTGGCTACCAGAAATTTAAACATCATATAACTCACATTACATTTCTCTATTGGACAATGTAGTTCTAGAAAAATCTTTCTAAAATATTGAGAGCCTAACCTCCCAATTGCCCAGAAACTGGCCCTACCTGGTCACTGCTATCCTTCACCTTTGCTCCTGCCCAGGAATGGAGACTGCTAATGGGGCTGGTTCTATGCAGAGCTGTAAGTCAAAGCACGGCCTCAGACTTCACTTTTCACTATATGTCACAGACATTTTTTTTTTTTATTTTTTTTGAAGTAAACTCTACCCACAATGTGGGGCCCAAACTCATCACCCTGAGATCAAGAGTCTCTTGCTCTACTGATGAGCCAGCCAGGTGCCCCGGCCATGGACTTTTTGATATTTACAACTCCAGGGCAATGATAAAACTAAAGTGAAAATTCCAGAGAAAGCGTGAGTCCTAAGAGGGCAAATTTACAAATACAATTGTGGAATTTAGTAAAGAGGTAGGGTCAAAGAAGTCTACTTAAGGTAGCACTGCTATTTTTTGGGGCATCTGCAAACTTTCCACAGTAACTAACCAACCTGAGCCAATCTACCAGGGAAGTCTCACCCCAGTGGAGAAAAGAAACAAAGTATCTGGGCCCCAGCATTTCAAGAAGGCAGCTTTGTCCCTGTTTTTCCGGCTCAAAATACCTCCCTCCCCCCCCCAAAAAAACAAACAAAAAAACTTCTGCATTATAAAATTAAACAAAACTACATTATAAACAGTTTAGAAGATAGGGAGAATAATTATTTCACTGCCTTGCTGCAATCACTGTTAGCATTTTATGCATTTTCTTCTCCACATAAGGTTTCTTTTTATCAGGAAGTCTAGTGAATGCACAATACTGTATCCTGCTTTGTTACTTATTTCATCATTAATGTTTTTCCTATTATTACATGAGTTAGAAATGCTCTGTGGGCAGAAAAAGGTGGCTAAGTTTAGTACTTAGGGGAAGAGCATTCTAGTTTGTGAACTTGAAAAGGCGTTGCTAGTCTGGAAGAGCTTGTTAGAATGATTTGTTTTCTTTTTTTTTTTTTTTTTTGAGACAGGCAAACAACCAACAGGCACTGTGGCTCTGGAGTTACCCTGCTGTGTTTGAAATCTTGGCTTTGTTACCTGCAACTTGTGTGAACTTAAGGTATTTAGTAACCTTTTGGTGCCTCAGTTTTTTCATCCCTAAAATGGGGAGGATAGTGCGTGGATTATACATGGATGTGAGGATTAAGTGCGTATCCCTCAGACTAGTGCCTGACACAGAGCAGGCGGCCAGTAAATATTAACTCAGAATATTAAATATAACTTGGAATACTTAAGTCCATTCCAAACCAGCAGCATGAATGTAAGCCAAATAGCATCTTTGGGTCTGAATGTCTTCCTCTGCAAAAGGTTTATATAATAATCAGAGCTACAATCTACTGGATACTTATTGTATGTGACAGTGAATTGAGGTACTTATTTGTCACATGTTACTAACAGGAAACTGAGGCTCAGAAATTAAGTAACTTGCTTGAAAGTGACAGAGCTGGTCAGGTGTGGAGCCGGCATTAGAACATAAATCTGTGCAGTTCCAAGTGTCTTGCTTTTCCCTGCACATGATTGCTCAGGCTCCTTTCAGCTTCAGTGCTGGTTCTATGAACTTCAGAGAACAGTACTTTTCAGCTGGTTTTGGCTGCCAGTAGGCGGCTCCAAAAACAACATTTTTAAATTAAAAAAAAAAAAAAAAACCAACAAAAGCAAAACCACAAATTTGATGATCTAACTTTGTGAACTATGTGTACAGTTGTGGCTTCTTGACAGTTTCGAAATACCAGGTGGCTAAGCTAACACATCTTTACTGAAAAGCAGCCTCAAAATGATTTTTCTCTTTATATCCCACCCTATTTTAGAAAAACAAACATGCCGGTTCAAGTAATTTAGAATTGATTTTAAACTGCAGAAAAACCAAGCCAAGAAAGTTGTCTCTGCTTATTCCGCTTCTACTCAGCCTATTCAACTGGTCATGGCGGGTTACTCTCCCAGAAACCCACCACTGTCTGCCCTGAAGGGTCAATGACAGCGGACAAAGACAGCAGTGAGTGGTTATTCCCAGCCTGTTAACCTTCAATTTTTAAGGTAGGGCCATTCCCAAGAGAAATAGGAGGGAACAACTGAGTGAGCAAGCAGTCACAGAAAAGAACAAAAGACAGGATGAAAAAAACAAAACAGCCCTTGCTCACATAAATTAACTAGGTCCCGGAACCAGGTAGCGGCCTTTATAAATTATGCTGGCAGTCCGCTGTGACTTAAAATCAAATGCTTCCCTGGGATTTTCACATCTGCAGTGAACAGTGCGTTTCAATTACCAAGCAAATGATTTCAGGATCTTGGGGGTGCCTCATTACTACCTCTGTTCAACGACCTCACGGGTCACTCTCTCCTCCCCTTTTCCAAAACTACTCTGCATTTAGAAAAGGCTCTTTTGGCAACAGATGCCCAAATACTTGGACGTTCCAGATGGAAAGAGGCTCTTCCTTGACCTCTCCCAAACTGGAGTCAACATAGAAGATGATGAAAAGAGGCAGTTAGGGAATGTAACGCAAAAACAAGGAATGCCCACATAAAATGCACCTGCAATTTTGAAAGGGGAAACACCATTTCCTTTTAATTGGCTGGGTGGCCTCGAGTTTCCTATCCACAGGATAATAAAGCCGACATCAGACGGTCTCCGTGAGGAGCAACTGAGACAACTGATGCACGCAACGCCCTCCGCGTAGTCTAGACACAGAGGAAGCGCTCAATCGGCGTCCGGGAGCAAAACGAGGAGGATTTTACCCTTGACGGCCAAGTACAGGGCCCCTTCCACAGGTGCAGCGTCAAAGATCAGGTGTAAGATCGAGCGGGGTCAGGGGACACGCAGCGGACTCGCGGACACCCAGGGCACTTAGGCGCTGGTGGCCGCGGAAGAGAGGAGGGTCCCCGGCGCCGCAGGGCCCTCGGTGCTAGGGGCGCGACTCCGGGCTGCGAGGAGCGAGAGGGGCGCCGCGGGCGGTCCTCCCGGAGTCCCCGACGCCAGTCCAACGGCCGAGGGCAGGAGGAGGCGTGGAGGGGAGTGAGGAGGAGAAAGAGGAGGAGGTCCTGCCGCGGCCAAGAAAACAGGCCACGCTCGCGGGAGGAGGCAGAAACCGAACACCCGCCCGGGGCCCAGCTCGTCCGCCTCCGCCCGCACCCCGGGGCCCCGGGACGGCCGCCGCCGGGGGCAGGAGGCGGGAGGCGCGGAGGGCGGCCGGCCGGAGGCCCGCGGGGCCGGCCCCGCCCGCACTTACGTGGGCCCGAGCGGCAGCGGAGACGGGCGGCGAAGGCAGCCGGCGCGTCGCTCGGCGGGGTCGGAGGGACCGCGGCGCGCACGGGCGCGGGGCTGCTGAGGTAGCTGCGGCTCCCCGGACGGCGAGCGCGGGGTCGGGCCGCCTCTCCGGTTGCTGAACCACTGGCCGCCTGCGGCCCGTCTCACTCCTTTTGTTGTTGTGCTGCGCTCGGAACAGCTGATCGGCCGCCGAGCCCGCCCGTCGGGCCGCCCCGCCCCGGGGCCGCGCCAGGCCCGACCCCACCAATCGGCGGCGCGGGGGCCCCGGGGCCGCCCTGCGAGAGGTTGTCACTAACGCACGTGACCTGGCGCGGCGCCGGGCGACGCTCTCAAGTTAGAAACAAGCCCGGGCAACAAAAGCCAGGGCGCCGAAGGACGTGAAGAGGGGCGAGCGGAAGGGGGGCGAGAAGGGTGTGTGGGGGACGCGGGCGCTGGGGCGACCGGGGAGGGGAGCAGGGGGGCCGGGGCGAACAGAAGTGGGAGCCCGCAGGAGTATGAGGGAGAACGGGAAGGGAGAGACGAAGAGCCCGGATCCCAGCCACCCTTTGCCTGAGTAAGGGCCCGAGGGTTTGGGGGCACAGAGGGACGTAGGGCTGTGTTTGCTGGCAGAGGAAAATTAAGGGCGTTGAGAGTGATGGAGGCCAAAGACCCCAAGGGCCCCGCTAGGCCCATTGTAGGGGTAGAGCCCTAGACGTGACCCTGTAGCGGCAGGTCCACTTCTTGGCCTTTTTGGGGAAGAAAGTCTGGCTCCAGATGCGGGGGATGCTGGCCTACTTAACCTCCTTTTTAAGCCAGGCCCCATCACCCTGTGGGAACTGACATGGGGAGCTGACTGAACTTGCCTACAGCCTCAGGATTCAACCTACAGCAGGCAAGGCAGAAGGGGCCATGCGACCAGAGCCCAAGACAGAGAGGTCCGTGGCCTGGAGAGCCCTCGGCTCCAGCAGACCTGAAGAACCTGGAGGAAGGAGAGGTTGGAGGGCTGCTTCTTCCCCAGTCTCTACATCCAGGCTCCCATGTGACCCCGGGGAGGTTATGACCTCTGCCTGTTGACATACCTGCAGACCGTTGGCACTCACACAGGGCCTGCCTGCTCTCCGGTTATTCATAGTGAGAAGATAGGATAGTGGGCTGGAAGACGCTTTCCAACTCTAAGCTGTTTGCTGATCGATGGATTAACTGTGTCTGGCAGGGGCAAGGGAGTCTCGTAGATGCACCTCTGCTCTCATGTGGATCCTGTGTGGACTGAGATGCAATTCTCCCACGCAGGGTGAAATTTATGGCAACCACTGACAGTTATATCATACAGTATCCGAAGGCCTCCCACATTCTGACCTTCCCAAGAATCCTGTGGTCAGCCCATTTCCAGCAATACCGGTTTTAAAGGATGCAAGCCAAAGTGCAGGGATTTGTTACTTTTTTTTGTTTTGATTTTTCTTTTTTTTTTACTTTTTTTGTTCTGATACCCAGAAGTAATAACCAAAACATGACAGCCACTGGACTTTTTCTCAGGAGGTAGACTGGGGCTATGACTCAGACTGGACGACCTCATGGAATTGAGTGTGCTTTCGATTTTAGGTTTTAGCAAGTCAGGCACACTTATATTTTCTCTCAAATGTTACTGCTACCCTTGGAGCTCCATAATCTCTTCCTTCTTCTTAGGAATCCCCGAAGACACCATTTTCCCGTTAAAGGCATGATGATTAAAAAGTCAAGCTGAGACCTACTTTTTCCAATTTGATAAGGTTTATCAACTGTTAAAGGCAGAATATAGAAGCATACAGTACTTTGTTACAATAGAGGAAACAGTGTGAGGTAGCTGATGCTTCCAAAGACAGTCAAAACAATATTTCTTTCTTCATAAAGTAGAGATTATTTTTCTTCCCCTTGAATCTGGGCTGGCCCTAGGACTGCTTTGATTAATAGAATGTGACAGAGATAGTGTTCTAGGATATCTAGGGCCAGACATTAAGCAAGCCGGACAACCTCTGCTTTGCACTCTGTGGAAGGCTGGCTGCCACAAAAGAGGAGACCACCATGCTGTGAGGAAGCCCAAGCTAGCTATGTGGAGAGGCCACATGGAAGGAGGGACATGCCTGGCCAGCCCCTAAATATTTAGCTCATCTCAGCGGAGGTGCCAAACATGTGTGTGAAAAAGCGGTCTAGGGAGTTCCAATCCCAGCAGACACCACATGGAACAGAGATGAGCCATCCTCGCTGAGCCCCGTCAAAACTGCAGAATCACGAGCAAATAAAAGATCGTTGTTTTAAGGCACTAAATGTTGGTGTGGCTTGAAAAGCAGCAATGGATAACCAAAACACAAAGCTAAGCAACAGAAAGGACCCCAGCAGACAGATCAACCCGCTCTAAATTCCACAAAGTGGAATTGGGGAGGGGGGGCGAGAAAAGTCTTATCTTATCTCAGGGGTTATTTGCTTTCTGTTTACTCTTTCAGTGATTTGTAATCTTCCCACCTGGTGCTTGTTTATCCCAGTAGTGTACCAAGGGAGTGGGGGAGGGGGTGTGGGAGAAGTCTGCCCCTATGAGGGAGAAGTATTCTGTCACCGTACATTGTTTGGAACTGTTGGAGCATGAAAATAATAAAAAGCAAACTGACTTTAATTAGTTTTATTATTGTTTTAAAATTTTCTATAGACGTGTACACACACAGACATTCATTGCTTTTCGCCTGCACCGGGAGTGGGTTGCCCCCGCTGTCTCCCTCCTTGCTGTGCCACTGGTTTACATACACACATGCAGTGAGACTCGGAGTAAGTCATCTCCACAGCACAGAGCTGTCTGATCACAACAGAACTGTCAAATCACACAGCTGCAAACCAGCCTCTCGTCTGTCGGCTGACAAAGACCCAGCCAGGTTCCCTGCCTCGGCAGACCCAGTGAATCCAACCATCCTTTAATTCGCAGGATAATTCTCAGTGGGTTGCTATAGTACCCACGCCCAGGCTGACTCCCTGCTGTGGGGGTGACCCTTTCCCCATCTGTCAGAGTCCTCCTGTCCGTTTTCCATGGAGCTCAATACACTCCCTTATCTCCCCCAACAAAAGGGATTCAACCTCAAGTTTTGTTCTGAAGGACTACAGGGCAGGACCACATTTATGCCAACCTCCAGAAACAATGCAGTTAATGCCCCTGTGTCCTGCTTACAAAGGCAGGCTGTGGCCATTGCCCTGCCAGTTGCGATAGGGCTGCTAAAGAATGTTGTTTCCTACTAAGCCACAGATGGGGAACCCCACTGGGTGGCTATTCAGGGCAGCCTCAGAACAACAAAGCAACAAGTTGTCCAGTTTATCCTGAGAAGAATCTGAAAATGAAATCTACTCAGGTAACTTACAATCTGTCCATCAGCAAATACAGTCTGTTGGGCTCTTCCGTCCATCCAGCATGTTGTGAAATGTCTGAAAAAGAAGCAATTTTGTTTAGTTGCACTTTAGAAGAACAATCACTTAGAATTCCAGTGAAACCTATTGTCTAGAGAAAGAAAGAAAGGGTCTCTCTTGTTCTCCAGAAAGCCTGGAACAGAAGAAAGCAAGAGGTTTGGTGATCTCTACTTTCTGAAATAAAAACAGAAAACAGAAATCTAACTGGGTTCCATTACCATCTCAGGAAGAAGTCAGAAAGGATACTGGGGCTACAGGTGTAACAGCTTTCCAAGACCCTGGAACCTGGAGACTTGCATATTCTTTTTTTTTTTTTTAAGATTTTATTTATTTATTTGACAGAGGTCACAAGTAGGCAGAGAAGCAGGCAGAGAGAGAGGAGGAAGCAGGTTTGCTGCTGAGCAGAGACCCCAATGCCGGGCTCGATCCCAGGACCCTGGGATCATGACCTGAGCTGAAGGCAGAGGCTTAACCCACTAAGCCACCCAGGCGCCCCGTATATTCATTTTTTAAAACCCTCTATCCACATGGTGATTCGACACAAAATCCTTAAAATGAAAAGAGTCTGTGTTCTGACTGAGGAACCAGAAAGGAGAAGTGGGGTGGATTTGCCCCCATTCAGCAGCCAGTAGCTGGGGAGAAGAGTCCTGGGGGCTGTAGTGGCATAGGCCAGATAGCGAGTCATTGATGAGAGTCTCCCAGACCCACAGTGCTTTCTTCAGCTCTTCAGCTCCTATAAAGTCCTGACCTTAAAGGTTTTTTAGTTTCTAGGTGAATGCACAAATAACTGTCCAATCATCTAAAATTATATTAACACTTAACTGTACAGCAGAAAGAGAGGAAAGTGAGTCATCCCTTAATACATGTGGTATGGATACATGATAGAGAATGTCCCTCCATACACCTTCGCAGCCCCAGGCAGCCACAAAGCTTGAAGGGACCGGCAGGTGGGGCAGACCCAACCCAGTACTGGGGCAGCTGCGGCAGTTACCTGAAGTCTGTGAGCAAAGATCCTTTTACCTCCTGCTGCCAAGATACCTCTTCACTCACACGGCTATTTCTGGGTCACTGCCCAACAGTCTTCATGGGCCAGAGGCAGCGTGAGGTGGGGTATGTAACCATGAATTGCTCTATTACGGGGACAGCTCCAGCAGAACGTTCCTTTCTGCTCTTCTCAAAAGGATGACTCAGACAATACGATCGGTACTTACGTAAGCTCACATAGTCTTCCTATTTAAGGAAAACTTATTTATTGGGTTATTCTTCTTGCCGGAATTAACCACCTTAAATATCTATTACATTTCGCAAGATTGATTTGTGTTCTTCAATGTCCAGATTGTTTGTGGCTTTGGCAAAAGACCTAAGCATGTTGATAATCTGAGGTGGGAGGGGTTTTGATTTTTATTCTTTTGGGGCCTCTTCTCCTGCTTGATTCCTCTTTGGAGTAATGATTTCTTTCCCTTTGTGGTGCACACAGAGAGAGGACATGAGTATGTAGACCTGTAAACGTTGACCATTACCCACCCATTCATCCAGGCCTGCGGTGTTCACAGCATCCGTCCAGACATCCACTAATTATTTAATGAGTATCTGCTCTGTGCCGGGCACCAGAGGCACAGCAGTGAACAAAACAAAGTCTCAGCCCTCAAGGAGCTTCCGTCTAGTGGAGGAGATACAATAAGCAAGTAAACATGTAATGTAATGAGTGCTGCGAAGAAAAACAAAGCTAGGTAAAGAGTTAGAGGCTGCTGGGGAGAGAGGATGGTCAGGAGGTGACCCTTGAGCAGCAAGAACAGAAGGGCACAAGAGGAAAAGCTAACCCAGGCAGCCAGAAAAGCCTGTGCAAAGACTAGAAGCAGAAGAGATTTTGTGCTGGAGGAAGAGCTCTGTTCTTGAACTAAACACAGTGTCACTGAGAATTGGGTGTGACCTGGTAGCTGTTGGTTACCTGAGCTATGAGTTAAAGAGGACTGGCCACAGCACTTTTTTTTTAAATTTTATTTTAAAAATATTTATTTTAAATATTTACTTATCTAAGAGAGACAGCACACATGAGTGGAAGGTGGGAAGTACAGAGGGAGAGCGAGAGAGAGCCTCCAGCAGACTCCACAAGGAGCACAGAGCCTGGCATGGGGCTTGACCCCAGGACCCTGAGATCATGACCTGAGCTCAAGTCATGCACTAAACCATCTCAGCCACCTAGGCATCCCATAACTTTAAACTCCTTTGCAGTGTTTTGGATTTCTGTAATACTTCCCAAAAAGCATACAGGCCCCTGGGAAGTAACTTTCTATGTTTAGCCTAACATGGAACTAAATTTCAGAGCCCTGAGAATAGGTCCAGAGAATGGGCCTCAGATAATCAATTGTGTTGCATGGTGGGAAGGCAAAACCACTTTAGAGAATGTGCTATCTGGTAAGGAAGGGAGAGGAAATTGTGGAGTTCCTGTTCTGTATTAGGACAGTCACTTACCTTCTGAGTCCCACAGTGTCCTCAACTATAAAAGAGAGGAAAATAATATCAACTCAGGGAGACAATGCAATCAGAAAAGTGTCTGGGATATTAGGTATTCAATAAATGTTTATTTTCACCAGCACCCAGACCTTTTTCTGAGGATTTTATTTAAATGGTTTTGTTTCTAATCGCCTTTGTGGAAATAGGATTTTTTAAAAAAGCAAAAACCTAAAGCTTAAGAGCTTTAATAGCGTCTCATAACTTGAGCCTAAAAAACCAACAAGGTTAAGGACAAAATACTCTCATCTTCTTTTTTTTCTTTTTTTTTTTAAAGATTTTATTTATTTGTTAGAGAGAGAGAGAGAGCACAGGCAGACAGAGAGGCAGGCAGAGGCAGAGGGAGAAGCAGGCTCCCTGCAGCAAGGAGCCTGATATGGGACTCGATCCCAGGACGCTGGGATCATGACCTGAGCCGAAGGCAGCCGCTTAACCAACTGAGCCACCCAGGCGTCCCTACTCTCATCTTCTTTAATAAGTCTATAAAAGCAAGAACCACAGAGGTGTAGACCCATGTTTGAATTTGTCTCTACCTAATTTACATTTTGTATCATCTGAATGTTTAAAGCCAGAGTTGGAAATTAAGCCCTTCCCTACACACACTGATAAACCCGAGTTACTTTATCTGCCCAAACACAAGTGCAACTGAAACCAACTGTTGAGGCTGTATCGTTCATAATTAAGAATAGTATTTAAAGGGGCACCTGGGTGGCTCAGTGGGTTAAAGCCTCTGCCTCTGGCTCAGGTCGTGATCCCAGGGTGCTGGGATCGAGCCTGGCATCTGGCTCTCTGCTCAGCGGGGAGCCTGCTTCCTCCTCTCTCTCTGCCTGCCTCTCTGCCTACTTGTGATTTCTCTCTCTGTCAAAAAAAAAAAAAAAGAATAGTATTTAAAGTGAGAAGCAGCTGTATCTAATGGTTAAGAGCACTAGTTCTGGACTCAGACCTTAGTGCAGGCTATCTGACTTTGGATTTGTCCTCTCTTAGCCTTAGTTTCCTCATCTGTAAATGGGGATGGTAAGATTGTCTCTATTAGGTGGTTCTGAGGATTAAAAGAGATCATGCATATAAAGTGCTTAGTATAATGCTTGACACCATAGTACGAGCTTATTAAAATGTTGTAAGTGTAACCCAAGAGGACTGAGTTCTACAACCTTCAGGAGAGTGATATGTGAGACAGTGGGTCAACGAAGGCCTCTCAAGAAGGTGAATTTTGAGCCAAGCCCTGAATGATAATAAAGGAGCAAGAAAGCTCTGTGAAGTTCTAGCCAGTGACTTGTCATAGAGGCAGAAGGAACAGTGAGTGTAAAGGCCTGTCTGTACAGAGAGGTCCAGCAGCAGTGGGGTTGGAGGGTGGAGAGGGAGGGGGGCCGTGGAAGGAGATGAGGTCAGGAAGGTCATGAGGAAACTTGCAAGCAGGGATGAGAAGCCTAGATTTCATTCTAAAAGTGATGAGACATGAGAGCTGGTACCCTGGGGTTTCAGACATGTTGAGTTTGAAATGCTCTTTAGATACCGTAGGGGAAGTTTCGGGCAAGTGACTCTTTGGGCCCAGAACTAAAGAGACCGGTGGGGGCTGGTGACATAAATGTGTAACTTTAATATTTAAAGACACAGAACTGGATGGAATGGGCAAGGAGAGACTATGAACAGAGAAGAGGGCCAAGGCCTAGACCTGGGGCTCTGACCTTTAGAAGAAAGATTGGGGCTCCTGGGTGGCTCAGTTGGTTAAGTGTCTGACTCTTGATTTTGGCTCAGATCATGATCTTAGGGCTGTGGCATAGAGCTGGGAGGGGAGACTGCTTGAGATTCTCCCTCTCTCTCTGTACTCTCCCCTCTCCACCCCCGCACTCTTTCTCTCTCTCTCTCAAATAAATAAATACTTTTTTTTTTTTTTTAAGGACAAGGAATAGTCAGCCAAGAAGATTGAGAAGTAGCGGCCAATTAGGTGAGAGAAAAATTAGAGTGAGTGACATGGAATCTAAGTGCTTCAGAAGGAAATTGTGACCAAGTGCAGAGAAGCTAAATCTGATTAAGGACAGCGAAATGGTCTCTGGATTCGGCACAGTGGCGGCTGCTGGGGTGGTCAGGTTAGGGATAAGCCGGAATGAGCGGTTCTGGTACATTGGTGGCTACAGAATTCTGATGACAGAAGGGAAGGTCCCAAGAAAGCGAGACTAGGGGAAGAGGAAGCGGAGACAGAACCTCAGTGTATTAGTTTGCGAGGGCTGCCCTGATGAAGTGCCACAGACTCGAGGCTTAAACACCAGACGTTCATTTCCTCACAGTTCTGGAGGCTAGAAATCCAAGATCAAGGTGTTGACAGGACTGGTTTCTCCTGAGGCCTCTTTGTGTGGCTTGCAGATGGCTGCCTTCTCCCTGTGTCCTCACATGGACTTCCTCTGTGTTGTCCACGTCCTAGTCTCCTCTTCAGATTGGGACTGGGGTCCGCTCAGACCACCTTGGTTTAATTAAACCCCTTTAAGGGCTCTGTCTTCAAATACAGTCGCCTCCTGAGGTGCCGGGGGTGGGGTAGGGCTTCCACATACTAATTTTGGGGGTGGGTGGGTGATACACAATTCAGTCCGCAACACTAAGCGATGCTTTTTTTTGGGGGGGGGGGAATTTTGTTGTGAAGAACAGAGCAAAGGATTGGGGTGGAACTAAAGACCACCACTCCGAATGGGGAGACAGGGAGGTTCTGGGTGTATTTTGGATTTTTTACTATGGGAGAAGTTCCAGCTGCTGGTATGCTGGTGAAAATGGCACAGTAGAGAATGTGAGACTACGTACGGCTGCCAGGGAAGGAGGTTATTTCAGAAGCAAAGTCCTGGAATACCAGAGAAGGGATGGGATCAAGAGGTGTTCAGTGACTTACCCAGGTCCTTGACTTGTGAGTGGTAGGGCTGGCACTGGACCCCAGAAATCCTAACCCTGAAACACACTGTCCACTGACTACATTTCTTTCCCTGTTCTTGGGAGCAGCTGGAACCAGAACAATCTGGGCAGGAGAGGGCAGGAGAGGAACGCAGCAGAGGGGACACGTTCATACACGGAATTATGGCCGTCCCGGCTACCTACTACCACCTGCAGAGGTAAGGGAGGCTGGGAGGGCTTCACAGAAGGGGAAGGAGGAGAAACAGGTGAGGCTCTACTTGGCTGACTGATGAACTAAAACACTCAGGAAGTCCAGTACCGAAAGTGGTGGAGTATTTCCGACCCACGCCCCAGCCTGGGCCTATTTATTTGACTTGAACTTGGCTACGGGGCACCGCCGGTTTCGGAAAGTTACACCATCAGCGTTTCATAGGCAGATCGCCATGAGGCAGGTGGCTTTGCGATTTTGTTTCTACAAACTCTCTTATCATAGCACTTGCATGTTGGGGCCCAGATGTTAAACAAATAAATCAATAAATAAACCTTGGCTTCACATTTTGTGAAGTCACATTTAACCGACACCTACACACACACACACAATGTGTCTTTGCTGCTGTGCAGCCTCTGGGTCATGGGGACTCCTGCAAACACTTCCTCCTTTTTTTTTGTTTGTTTTAAGATTTTATTTATTTATTTGAGAGAGAGAGGGAGAGAAAGAGAGCACACACAGAAAGAGAGCACACACATGAGAGAACATGGGGAGAAGGAGTGGGAGAGGGAGGAGCAGACTCCCTGCTGAGCAGGGAGCCTGAAGTGGGACTCGATCCCAGGACCCTGAATCATGACCTGAGCTGAAGGCAGACACTTTACCATCTGAGCCACCCAGGTGCCGCCCCCTTTTGTGTTAACAGCTTTATTGAGATACAATTCACATGTCACAGAACCCACCTGTTTGAAGGGTACCATCCATTGTTTTTTAGGGTATTCAGAGTTGTCTACACTTCCTTCTTGATTCTGGGCTTTTCACTTGAGTGGACGGGCCAGTCTCCTGATGTCAGTGAGGCTGTGCCATCATGGTCGAAGTGATTTCATTACCAGAGAAGCTCACTTGAAGGCACATGTCCATCTGACTGTGACTTTCCTGGTGCCTTGGGAACAGCTGGGGACCTGTCCAAACTCACCAGTGAAAACCGCTCAGTGTCTGTGTCGTGGGCGACTGCTGTGGAATGAATAAACAGAGCTGGGGGAGCAGAGTCTGAACACAATGAGGGATAGAGGCTCTACTTGGGGCTCAGACAACGGCATCCCAGCATTTTTAATCCCAAGGGTAGAACACTAAATCCCTTACATTTGTTTCCTATCTTCTTAGGAACCCTTTCCCTTAAATGCTCCGTTGCATTATTCCCCCAAAGCATTTGTTTTGAAACCTCGTCTGTCCTCCTTCCTCTCATGGAAACCACCTGTAGCAGCGACAACTGGGCCTGCTGCAAACATTTGTTTTTGATAACAGTGTATTTTGAACGTCTGTGGTTTCAATTTCTATTTTTGTCCCTTACTGTCGCAATTTTTCGCTCTCTTCTTACTTTTTACAGATAGTTTTGCTTTTCCCAGGCATTTGTACTCTGCTGAAGACGTCAGCTGTGACCTGAGAATTTCTACATTTCCAAAAATCAGTACCGCTACCCAATGACTTACATTTTCCAATACGCTTGTGTCTGCAATATTTAAATTGGTCTTCACAACAATTCAGTGAATGAAGTCGGGGCAGCCGTTAATATTCCCATTTTATAGATCAGAAAACTCACGTCTCCTGGCTAGCCTGTGGCAAAAATTAAAGTAAAAATGTGGGCAATTTTAATTCTAGTCAAAGATTTTTTTTTCCCCTACCATACAACTGTCCATAATATACGACTATGGTTTTCCAGCTTCAGCAGAATCAGAATTATTTATAAGACTTGTCACAGCACAGAATGCTGGGCTCCACCTCCAGCATTTGTGGTACTATAGGCCTGGGCTGGGGCCCAAGGGTGTCATTCACGCCGCTGCCCCTCCACTTCCTCCCTTGGCCTCCTTTGGCTTCTCAGCCTCCCTTGCAGCTCAGGGTGGTCATGTGACATAGTTTTGGCCAATGAGATGTAAATGGGAGTCTTGCGGGAACACCTGTGCTTTCCCGATGTAAAGGGACATCCTTGGTTCTTCATCCTTCCTACCCCTTCCTACTTAGAACTTATATGTGATGCTCAAAAATGTAGCAGACATCTTAGGACAATGCATTAAAACCAGCTGGATAGGAAGATAGGAAGAAGGTTGGTCTCTGACAGGCCTGAGTTGCTTACCTACAGATTTCCTGCTGTGTGAGAAAAATAAATCTCTTTTTAAGCCACTGTATCCAGGTTCTCTGTTACTTGCAGCCAAACGTATCTCTGCCCCATACAGAGGAACAGGAAAGAATGACGCATGAGAGTCTGGGGGACTGCGTGAGAAATAGCATTTAATAAACATTTGTTGTAGTGATCCGAAGGGGCACGTGCACCCAAATGTTTATAGCAGCAATGTCCACAAAGCCAAACTATGGAAAGAACCTAGATGTCCATCAACAAATGAATGTATAAAGAAGATGTGGTGTATATACACAATGGAATACTATGCAGCCATCAAAAAATCCAAAATCCTGCCATTTGCAATGATGTGGATGGAAGTAGAGGGTATTGTGCTAAGTGAAATAAGTCAATTAGAGAAAGACAATTATCATATGATCTCACTGATATGAGGAATCTGAAAGGCAGGGTAGGGGGTCATGGGGGGTAGGGAAGGAAAAAAATGAAATAAGATGGGACCAGAGAGGGAGACAAACCATAAGAGACTCCTAATCTCAGAAAACAAACAGAGGTTGCTGGGGGGAGAGGGATAGGGATAGGGTGTCTGGGTGATGGACATTGGGGAGAGTATGTGCTATGGTGAGTGCTGGGAAGTGTGTAAGCCTGATGATTCACAGACAAGTACCCCTGGGGCAAATAATATATGTTAATAGAAAAAAAGAAAAAATAACAAGCATTTGTGAGGCCCTATTCTGCAACTGACATTGTGCCAGGTGAACAAGACATGGTTCCTACCCCCAAGGTGTTCATAGTCAAGGTGAAAAAGCCACACTATAAATACATAAATAGTAATACATTGTGAAAATCACAGATACAAGCAAAATGTTATGAAACCCAAGGAAGGAGCCCTGTCTAGAGAGGTCAGAGAAGGCTCCCAGGGAGTGACATTTGAGCAAAGCCCTAAAAGATAAGTAACGTTCTGCCAGGTAGAGAAGAGGGGGGAAAAAAAAAAGCTTTCTGGGCTGTGTCCCTTCTCACTCCTACCCTTTGGGGCCAGAGGCTGGCCCGGCTGGGTGGGGGCATGTTGGAACAAGCTGCTGGCAGAGTCAAGGGCTCTGCAGGAAACTCAAAGCCCAGAGAACCAGGAGGGAAGTTGTGAGGATTGACTAAAACTCCCGAGAGCAGGTCTAGGGAACCAGAAATCTGGGGCAGAAAGACAAGAGCAAGAGATCAGAGGGCAAATGGGGAGGAGCAGGGCAAGAGCCCAAGAGGATGGGTCAAGGCTTGCTTCTCAAGCAAGCTGGAAACTCGGGGCACTAACTATCCCATTTCACGGTTTCTTATCATTCAACTGCATTTCGCTCTCATCCCCCATCTTGTTAGGCTTGTAGGTAATTCTATCTTGGTCCCTCCTGCGGCTTGCCCTTGAACCCAAAGCTGTGCTAAAATCCTGGTGTGTTACTCAGCCTGCACCACTGTCTAAATGGCACAAAACCCTGGTGGTTGAATTCCTTCTCCCTGGTGTATCATGGGTATTTCCACCAGGTGCCTGGTAATACCTTCTGATGCATCTAGAGAGCAAGGCATAGGTCTCTGCTATGGGGGTCCTAGCGATCTCTTCCTTCTCCACAGGCTCAGGCATCTCTTCTCAGTTTTGGGGAAATGCCTCCTCTAGCCCTGCTTCCACCAGAGGCATACTCTCCCCTCTTTAGCTCAGTGGGCTTAGGGCTCGGGAACTACAAACCAGGAAGGCAAGTGTCTCCAGGCTAATTCTGGTGACCACCTGCCCAACTGCCCCGATACAAAGGACAGAATATTTTAGAATGGGAGGAGGAAAAGGGGGAAATGCAGGGAGAAAAACTTAAACTTTCAAGTAGTCATTAGGCCACATATTGATGGCGATGGTGTGGTTTAAAGGACCAAGGGCAGGACATACACATCCCATAAGCTGTGAAGACAGAGTCAGGAAAGGCCCTGAGAACAGTGAGCACCTAGGGAAAAGGAACAAGAGGCTGAAGGGGATGCAATGAGCACCCAATGCAACACTGCATCCAATGCAACAGCCTTGGATGACCATTCGTTGAACTTGGATTTCATTCTGTAGGCAAGAAAATTCAGGAAAGGTCCATAAGCTATGTTGACATCAGATCCTGGGTTTTCTTTTCTTCCTTTCTCTCTCTCTTTCTTTCTTTTTCAAAAGTGAAAACTCTGATAGAAGGGTGGGATGTTAAGTTGTAGAGAGCCTATGACTGACCATAGAAATAAGAGTAAAAATGGAGATGGAACAGCATGGTCAGAGTTCTAGGACAGAATCAACAGAATTTGGTCACCGATGGGCTATAAGGGAATGATGGGGAGAGAAGCTGAAGAAGATTCCAAGATTTCTGTCTTGGGAGACTGGGCAGTTGGTGAAGCCATTTACCTGAAGGTAAGAAGACAGAAGAGAGTAGACATGGGTGGAGGGAGGGGATAGGTGACAGGAACGAGAGTATTAAAGGTATCTAGCACTGGTTATATGCCAAGCTCTGTTTTACATGGATTTGTGCCATAAAAACCTTATGAAGTAGTAGTATTAGGTTCATTACATCTCAGATAAGAAAACTGAGGCTCAGAGATGCTGTTGCTCACGCTAGGTTACTCAGAGTAATGGAGTCAGGGTTGGAAACTACATCTACATAACTCCACAATCCATGCTATCCCGCAAATGCTTCTAAAGTGCCATCTCGTTGGGATATCTGGGAGTCACTTGTGACTCTGGGTCTAAAGCTTGGGAAATAGGCAGGACGTGCAGGCATCAGTTTGGGAGTCTTTTTTTTTTTTTAAGATTTTATTTATTTATTTGAGAGAGAGAGAGAGAGAGAGAGCGCAAGAGGAGGGTGAGGAGCAGAGGGAGAAACAGACTCTCCATTGAGCATGGAGCCTGACACAGGGCTTAATCCCAGACTCTGGGATCATGATCAGAGCTGAAGGCAGCCGCTTAATCAACTGAGCCACCCAGGTGCCCCAGTTTGGGAGTCTTTATTATGTAGTTGGTTCCTGGAGTCATGTGAGCAGATAAGAGTAGCTGGGAAAAGTGGTGCATGAACAGAGAAGGCAAGGACAGACTCCGGGGAAGTTCATATGTAAGGGTTATGCCACTTACACTCTTTGATAACAGAAAAAACAAGGAACAAGATTAGGATTTGTATTTCTCTCATCACAGAAATTCTGAGGTAGGGTCCTCAGGGTTAGTATGTTGGCTTCATTAGAGACCCAGGCCCTCTCTTTTCTTCCACCATATTTAGCGTGTGTGTTTCATCCCCAAATCTGCTTCAATCATAAAATGGCCACATTAGGTCCCACCATCATATTTCAGGAAGCCAAGGTGAGCCTGCTTTTAAGGAAGTCTTTCCAGAAGAACCACCCCATAATTTCTGCTTACACTAGCCTGAACTTAGTCCCATGACTTATCTTCAAGGGAAGCTGGGAAATGTAGTTCTTTAGCTAGGCCCCTGACTGCTCTCACTAAATCAGGATTCTCTTGTTAGAGAAGAAGGGGAAAAGGAAACTGGGTAGACAACTGTAATCTCTACCACTAAGTAGAGGAGAGGCAGAGGAAAGAAAAAGATAAAGAACATTTGGGGGCAGGGGAGAGAATGATGCCATAAAAACTGTAACAGTTAGGGCGCCTGGGTGGCTCAGTTGGTTAAGCAACTGCCTTCGGCTCGGGTCATGATCCCGGAGTCCCAGGATCGAGTCCCACATTGGGCTCCCAGCTCCATGGAGAGTCTGCTTCTCCCTCTGACCTTCTCCTCGCTCAGAGTCTCTCTCACTGTCTCTCTCTCAAATAAATAAATAAAATATTTAAAAAAAAACTGTAATAGTTAGGAGGCTTTTCATTTCAATTTATTGAAAAGTCAGCCCGAGCTAGTTTAAATTTTGTTCAAGTAACTAAAAAAATTTATAGGTAGGGCAGGTATATTCATTGGGTTTCTGATTCTGTGACTTTATTTTCTAGTACTTGCATGGGCACACCACATTGTCCAGAGCAAAGCAGTCTGTCTTCCCAGCACAACTGAAATTCATTCATTCATTTAGAAGTATTGCTGAGTAACAACTGTGTGCACTTTTCTAGATTTGGGGGATAATGTGAATAACATAAATAGGAATCCAGTTCCATTGGACCTTGTTTTAGTCATTAATTGCTGTGTAACACATTTTTCCAAAACTCAGAGGCTTGAAACAACAAACATTTATTATTTCAGTGTTTCTATAGGTCAGGCATTTGAGCATGACCTTGGGACTCTGGGTACCTCTGGCTTGGGGTCTCTCATAACGCTGTAGTCATCTCAAGGTCTAGTAGGGGAGGATCTATTTCCCAGCTCACTCATGTAGTTGTTAGCCTCACGTCTTTCTGGTTGTCGGGCAGAGACATCAACTCATTGTAGTGTGGGCCTTTCCACTGGGCCAGAGATCAAGCAAGAAGCAGGAGAGCAGTTAGTCTTTTGTAACCTAACCTTAGAAGTGATGTCCAGTCACTTTTTCCATATTCTATTTGTTGTGAAATAAGTCACTGGGTTCAGTTCACATTTGAGGGGAGGGGATTATAGAAGGGCATGAATACTGGAAGGTGAGGGTCATGGGGAGCCACTTTGAGGTTTCTACCACAGAGCTATAACCCAGTCAGTGGAGATAGCCAATAAACAATATATAGATATATCCTATGTAGGTGACAATAAGTGCTCTGAAAAAAAAATAATAAAGCAGAGTAAGGGAAGGTCTCTTCCATGAAATGACATTTGAGTAGAGTCTGAAGCAGATGAGGGAGAAAGGGTAGCTGTGGAAGAGCATTCCAGATAGAGGGAAGAACAAGAGGGAACTCTCTGAGGCAGGAGCATGCTTGGTTATCTTGAATGAATCACACAACCATCTTGGCTGGAGGGGGATAAGCAAGGGAGAGGACAGTCAAAAAGGTGGGGTGGGAGACAATAGGTACAGACTTACAGGACATGGTAAAGACTTTATTGGAGGGTACCAAGCATGGTGTGACATGATTTACTTTACTTTTAAAAAGCTGTGGTATGGGGAACAGATGATACGAAGGCCAAGACTGAAAGCAGGAAGACTAGGTGGGATTCTACTGCATTAGCCCAGGTGAGAGATAATGGAGTTTTGGATGGGCAGAGGTGAGAAGTGATTGGACTCCCGATATATTTTGTAAGATTTGCCAATAGACTGGATTTAGGGTATGACAGAGTGGAGTCAAAGATGACTCCAAAGCTTTTAGTGTGAGCCTCTATAAGGTTGAGGTTGTCATTTTCTGGGATAGGGAGAAGGAGTCTAGGAGAGTAAATTAAGGATTTGACTTTGGTCTTGTGGCCACATTAAGTCTGAGATGCCTACTGATATCCAAGTGGGGATGTTGCAGAGGAAGCTGGAATACGGAGTTCGGGGGGTGAGTTCATGTTGGCAATAGAAATTTTGGAGTCACCAGCATGGAGTGGGCATTTATTTATTTATTTATTTCTCAGAGAGAGAGAGAGAGAGAGAGAGAGCAAGCACAGGCAGACAGAGAGGCAGGCAGAGGCAGAGGGAGAAGCAGGCTCCCTGCTGAGCAAGGAGTCCGATGTGGGACTCGATCCCAGGACGCTGGGATCATGACCTGACCGAAGGCAGCTGCTCAACCAACTGAGCCACCCAGGCATCCCTGGAGTGGGCATTTATAGCTACAAGACTAAATGAGATTAATCACCTAAGGAATAAGACTTAAAGGGAAGACATCTCTCAGAACCTGTGGAAATGGGAGTAATGATTAGGAGGATCTGGTGAAGGGGAGTTAGAAGGAGCAGCCAATGAGAAAGGGCATATGTGCTGAGGAGGCTATCAACAGGGTCCACATTGGAGGCCAAGAGGAGAGAGGTGCTCTTCACCTGCCAGATGCCCCCAGGGGGTTGGGTGGGGCCACAAGATTTAAAAGGTGGTGGAAGGTCATTGGTGACTTTGTAGAGAGCAGTTTGTAAAGAGTCCTAAATTCAACAGCGGGATGACAGTGGATTTTGGAGAGAATGGAGTTTAGAAAAGTGATCTTGTGGGTATGGGCCTCACTTTCAAGAATTTCAATGTTAGAAACAATAGAAGAGGAGAGGGGCTCTGGGTGGCCCAGTTGGTTAAGTGTCTGCCTTTGGCTCAGGTCATGATCTCAGACTCCTGGGATTGAGCCCCATATGGGGCTCCTTGCTCAGCCGGCAGCCTGCTTCTCCCCCTTCCCTCTCCCTCTGCCACTTTCCCTGCTTGTGCTCTCTTGCACGCGTGCCCTCTCTCTCTCTCAAATAAATAAATAAAATCTTTTAAAAAATAGAAGTATAGGAAAAACTTATTAAAAATCTAGAAAAAATAAGTTATAAAAATTAGAAAATATCTATATCAATAAACAAATACTATAGCAAAACCCAAGGCCAAAGAAAGAGGGAAATAGTTTTCATCAATTATGACAAGGGTTAGAATCTTTAAAATGGAAAAAAAACTTCATGCAAATCAGTGAGAGGAACGTTAAGACACCAGGTAAGTGGACAAAGGACACGAACAGACAATTCACAAAGGAGGAAATACAGTTAGTAAACAAAGATAAAGAAAAATGTTTGGCACCATTAGCAAGGAAAGAAATACAGATTAAAACCACAAGATGACGTGTTTTAAACTATCAAATTAGCAAAAGCTGTTTATTCCCTTTAACCCAGCAATTCGAGTTCAGGGAATCCTAAGAAACCAAGCCAAAATGCAGATGAAAGAGCTGGCCACAGTTTTATTTACAATAGTTAATAAGAGGAAATAATCTAAAGGCTGAACAGCAAAAAAAAAAAAAAAGGCTTAGAAAATGTTGGTACATTCACACAAATATTAATATTAATCACATGCACCACACCACATGCACACATGAAAAAAATGGGAAGAATCTGTGGTAATATAGTGTCTTAGTCCATTTGGGTTGCTATAAAAAAATACTAGAGACGAGGTCACTTATCAACAACAGAAATTTATTTATCTTGCTAATCCAAGATCAGGGTGCTGGAATGGTGGGGTAAGGGTCCTCCTGAGGTCACAGACTTCTCATAGAACCCTCAAGTGGTTATAGACGCAAGCGAGGGTTGCCTGGGCGGCTCAGTCGGTTAAGTGTCTGGCTTTGGCTTAGGTCATGATCTCAGAATCTGGGATCAAGCCCCACCTTGGGCTTTCTGCTCAGTGGGGAGCCTGCTTCTCCCTCTCCCTTTGCCCCTCCCCCGCTTGTGCTCTCTCCTTCTCTCTCTGTCAAATAAATAAATAGAAAATTAAAAAAAAAATAAGAGGCAAGCAAACTCTCTGGGTTTTCTTTTCAAAGAGCACTAATCCCATTCATGAGGGCTCCACCCTCAAGGCCTGCTGTCCTAAAGTCTGCATCTCCTAATACTGTCACCTTGGGCATTAAGTTTTCAACATATAAATTTGGGGTTGGGGCACAAAATTTTTCAAACTAGAGCACAAAGGAAAATGCCGATATCATGCTCATTGGCAACAAAAAGTAGGATTGCAAATTGTATACACCTGATATTCTCACCCATGGGAAAAATATTTATAGAAAAAGGAAACCTGTCCAAATGCCCCCTCCAGATCACACAGGAAGACAGGCTACCTTTCTTCTATGCGGCACAACTTTGCATCCTGGCCTCTCTCTGTCAAGTCCTGGGAGGACTGAGATAATTGAGAAATTTCTGTTCTTGAGGAGTTTGCATCCAACTAAAGCTTAAAAAAAGTGTTCTGTGGGAGGGGCGCCTGGGTGGCTCAGTCGCTTAAGCATCTGCCTCTGGCTCAGGTCATGATCCCAGGGTCCTGGGGCCACTCACCTGCTTGTGCTTCCTCTCTCTGTCAAATAAATAAATAAAAGTCTTGGGGCACCTGGGTAGCTCGGTGGGTTAAAGCCTCTGCCTTCGGCTAGAGTCATGATCCCAGGGTCCTGGGATTGAGCCCTGCATCGGGCTCTCTGCTCAGCAGGGAGCCTGCTTCCCTTCCTCTCTCTCTGCCTGCCTCTCTGCCTACTTGTGATCTCTGTCAAATAAATAAATAAAATCTAAAAAAAAAAGGTCTTTAAAACAAACAAAAACCCCAAAACAAAAACCCCCAAAAACCTATTCTGTGGGAGTAAATAATAAAGTCTCAAAAGGTATAAATACAATTGGGATCCCAAAATACCACAGCAAAAACAAGCCACGAAGTGGACATCAGCCACACAGTTGGGCCTTCGGTGGCCCTGTATGGACCTGCAGCCCTAGGGTCAGAGTGGTCGGGCGCTGGGGTGAAGCCGGGGCAGGCTTAGCTGTCAGTTGACTTCTTGGAGACCCCCACGCTGGAGTTGAGGTGGCCCTGACTGCAAAGGAATGAAAGTCAAGCAACAGCCACCAGAACTGAAGGATAAAAGCTGAAGCTTCCAAACAATGTGTGTCACCTAACCTCCTACTCTAAGAGGTTTGGGGCAGCCTTTGCTGGGAAGCACTCGGGCAGTGACAGTGGGTCACTGCTCTCCTTTCCTCTCCTTTGGGGCCACTTCTCTAGCCTCCCTATTTGGCTGAGACTGGCTTTGGATGTTCTTGTGATGGTGTCAGGGTCAGGCTGGTGGGAATGCTTCCGTGTTAGGGTTTCTCATGGATGGAGACCACAGACAACATACCTTCTGTTTCTAGAGTCCTTAACATGTATTTCATATGCGTTTTTAAAAATTCCACTCACCTCCAAAGGGAGCATGCTGGTGAAACCAACACTAGTTGTGAAACCAACCAGCTATCGCTCATTTCCTGGCAGTGTCACCTCAACCTTGCTTCTCCCTCCTATCAAATTGCAGCTACTTGACAAATGCTACATAAGAAAAATAATGGCTCTGATAGCATCAGGCAGAAAGCTCTGCTGGAAAGCTGTTCTCTGAAAAAATGAAAGGGTTATTTTTCAAAATGATGAAGTGTTTTAGTCAATGGCATGCAAGACCGACTTAAGAGGGTGAAGATGTGATCTTTAAAAGAGCACTGGGTGGCTCAGTGGGTTAAAGCCTCTGCCTTTGGCTCAGGTCATGATCTCAGGGTCCTGGGATCGAGCCCCGAGTCGGGCTCTCTGCTCAGTGGGGAGCCTGCTTCCCCCTCTCTCTCTGCCTTTCTCTCTGCCTACTTGTGTTCTCTCTCTCCCTCTGTTAAATAAATAAATAAAACGTTTAAAAAAAAAAAAAAAGAGCACTGGGTGTTATCCGCAACAGATAAATTGTTGAATGCTACACCTGAAACTAACAAGGTCCTGTATGTTGGCTAATTGAATGTAAATTAAAAAAAGAGATCATAAAGGTCAAGCTGGAGGCAAATGAGCTTGTAATTATGAAGATGACTACACATCGCTTCTCGGCCTTTTGACTAAGATCAAGTGAAGATGAGTACATTTAAGACACTCAGTTCTCGGGGTGCCTGGGTGGCTCAGTGGGTTAAAGCCTCTGCCTTCAGCTCAGGTCATGATCTCAGGGTCCTGGGATCGAGCCCCGCATCGGGCTCTCTGCTCGGCGGTGAGCCTGCCTCCTCCTCTCTCCCTCTCTGCCTGCCTCTCTGCCTACTTGTGATCTCTGTCAAATAAAAAAAAAAAAAAAAAAAAAAAAGACACTCAGTTCTCAAGAGGAGCTCCCAGTGATTACCGTGTAAGCAGGACTGTAAGGTCTACAAACCAGGTTCAAATCCTGGCTTTGCCACCATCAGCTGTGTGACCCCGAGGGAGCAAGTTACTTAATTTCACCGTGTCCCTGTTTTTTCCTCAGCTGCGAAATGGGGACAACGATAGGACCTGCCTGCCTGATAAGGTCGTTGAGAACTAAATGAGCATTTGTAAACAGCTCTGGGCAGCATCTGGTATGTGAGACCAGCTATATAAGTGCTTGTTAAATAAAAATATTAATACAAGCAAGCACTGATTTTTTTCGTGCTACCTTACTAATAAAACAATTGTCTCAAGTAAAAACTAGCACAGAAAACAGTTCTGTGACAATATATTGAAGTAGTCTTTTATGTTTCTTCCTTCTCTGGGTGTCCCTCTCTCCTCCTTCCTTTCTTTTTTTTTTTAAAGATTTTTTTTTTTATTTATTGGAGAGAGAAAGCACACAAGCAGGAGAGCTACAGGCAGAGGGAGAGGGAGACACAGGCTTCCTGAGGAACATGGAGCCCAATGTGGGTCTCAATCCCAGGACCCTGGGATCATGACCTGAGCCAAAGGCAGACACTTAACCCACTGAGCTACCCAGGTGCCCCTTCTCTCCTCCCTTCAAGCAGGGAGCCATGCTCCCGTACCCCTGGCTGGAGGGATTCTTGTGGAGTGGGAAGCCTGGGGCGCCTGAAGTCTGTGGCTCTTCTAGTCTCCCAGGAAAGCTGAAGCCCAGTGAAGTGACAGGTGATGCTGAATGTCCCTGGAGAGGAGGAGGTGCGTGAGGCCTGGAGGTCCAAGAAGGGGAGGAACAGGAGGAAATTTCCTGGAGTAGGGCCTAGGAGCTAGCGTGCCTGTGCAGGACTCCACTGGTGGCATCCCCTCAGAGGGACAGCTGTCCTGTGCTCGGGAAGGCAGCACCCCTCTTCCCAGGCCTTGTGGCCCAGATAAACTTTCCAATAAATGGTGCTAGGACAATTAGACGTCATGGGCCAAAAGCAAACAAAAAGAAACCCCCAAATCTTGCCCTGTGTCTCAGGCCTTATAGAAAAATTAACTCATGAACTTAAATATGAAATGATCTAGAAAGAGAAAAATGGTTAAATCGAACTTCATCAAAATGACAAACTTGCTCTGAGGCCCCATTAAAAGAATAAAAAGAGAAGCTACAAAACAAATATTGCAAACCACACATTCCACAAAGTACCAGTCACTAGAATATATAAAGAACTCTCAGAACTCAACAACAATAATAAAAAAATCTAATTATAAAATGGGTACAACCCATGAAGAGACATTTCACCAAAGAGGAATACTGATGGCAAATAAACACGTGAAAAGATGCTTCACCTCACTGGCCATTACAGAGACGCAAATTAAAAGCACAGCGAAATATTACCAGACACCTATCAGAATGGCTAAACAACAAAAAAACAAAAACAAAAACAAAAACAAAAAACCCAAAAGAACAAAAAACCAGTGACAATACCACAGTTTGGCGAGGTTGCAGAGGAACTGGGTCACTCAGACATTGCTAGTAGGAATGTCAAATGGCGCAAGCACTCTGGAAAACAGTTTGGCCATTTCTTTTAAAACCACACATGCAACTATCCCGTGACTCAATGATTGCACTCCCAAGCACTAATCCCAGAGAAAGAAAGACTCATGTTCATGCAAAAACCCGTACATGAATGTTTACAGGAGCTTTATTCGTAATAGCCCAGGCATCTTTCAATGTATGAATGTTTAAACAAATTGTGGTACATTCGTACCACAGAATAATACTCAGCAGTACGAGAGAACAAACTTTTTATATTTACATATTTATTTATTATTTTTTTTTAAGTAGGCTCCGCGCCGAGTGTGGGGCCCAATTCAGGACTTGAACTCATGACCCTGAGATCAAGACCTGAATCGACATCAAGAGTCAGATGCTTAACCCACTGGGCCACCTATGGAACAAACTATTGGTATAAGCAATGACCTGGATGGGTCTCCAGAGAATTACGCTGAGTGAAAAAAAAGTCAACCCCCAAAGTTACATACTGTATCATTCCATTTATACAACATTCTTGAAATGACAAGAATGAAATTACGGGTAAGAAGAACACATTCGTGGTGGCCAGGGGTGAAGGAGGGGACAGAGGTGGGTGTGGCTATAAAAAGGGCAACAAAAGCGGTTCTTGTGGCGATGGAAATGTTCGGTATCTCAACTCTCTCAAAGTCAATATCCTGATTCTGATCTTGTACTACAGCTACCATTGGGGGAAACTGGTAAAGGATACTGAGACCTCTCTGTATTATTTTGTACAACTGCTTGGGAATCTACAGTCACCTCAAAATAAAAAGTTTCAGGGGCACCTGGATGGCTCAATGGGTTAAAGCTTCTGCCTTCGGCTCAGGTCATGATCTCAGGGTCCTGGGATCGAGCCCAGAGTCCGGCTCTTTGCTCAGCGGGGAGCCTGATTCTCCCTCTTTCTCTGCCTGCCTCTCTGCCTACTTGTGATCTCTGTCAAATAAATAAATACAATCTTTAAAAAAATAAAAGTTTAATTAAAAAAATGATTGCAAGGACTGTCTGATAGCCTCATGCATGTGAATATACTATCAGCAAGATCCCAGCCCAAGATCCCTCCAAGTGTATTGGTGGACGGATCTATCTTTTTTTGAGGGTCTTTGTAGACTCAAAGTGCTAAAGGTCCCTCCCAAATGAAATTCACTCTCTTTATTGTGGGTAACGTTAAATCCAATGTATAGAAAAACATCTGGAGGAAGTTGTATAAATCCAGATGTTTTTACACCCCTAAAAATAGATATCTAAGGGGTATTGTAAATATGTGAAACATATGTGCATAGCAAGAGCACATGCTTACAGAATAGTTTGGAGAATGTTCCCGATATCACCTGTGTGTTTCAGCTCCTAGTTCCTACTGAGAGAGCAGCTTCCGGTTGGCAACTGAGACTCGGGAGTAGCGGTTCTTTCAGAAGGGCAGACTGACTGAACATCTGTTGAGTGTCTCACCTGTGCTAGGGGCTCTACATGACCCAGTTTAATATTTAGCCCTATGCTAGGAGGTGGGCGATGTTACCCCTAGAACAGGTACTGAGTGGAGAACAGGTCTGAATGTCTCAGTCTCTGAATTTGCCTCAAGCATTGACCTGAAATTCAAACCCATGGCATTCTAGCTCCCAAACGAGTAAGTGGCAGCCAGGAAGTGAAACCCAGCTTTGTTTCCAAAATGCCAGCTCTTCATTGCTGTCTTTTGGTGTCGGGGGTTGGCCACCCCACCTGCGTCATCCAAATGCTGGGTTGCCCCTAGAATAAGGGCAAGCCTTTCTCCATCCTCCCTGAAGCGGCTGGGGCCGGGCAGAGACAGAGAGGGGCTGTGTGTGGGATGGAGGGCCCCCTTTCATGTACACTCTGCAGGTGTCTTTCTTGAGTCCATTTTCCCCTTTCAAGCTATCTTAATTGATCATTTTAGCCAGACTGTATCTTCCTAGGAGGGAGATGTGGGAGGAAAAAAAGAGCAGATGAAGGCACAGTGAGAAGTCTACCGAATATTCCTTCTTCCAAGGCTTTCCTGTGTGTACCCTCAGTGAATGTTCCAGGTGTGCCTCCAAGGCCCTCAGTTCGAATCCCACCAAGGCTCAGGCAGAGGGGAGCCAAGGCAGTTAGAGAGAGCACACGTTCACAGAACTGTGACCTGCAGCTCCTGGTCACCTAGAAACTTTCTTTGTTGCTCTTGTTTGCTAGACTTCTGTATGGTACGCTTTGACTCTATTTATAGGGTCTAGGATTAGGGATAGAGAAAGAGAGGAACGGAGGGCAGGGGGAGGAAACAGGCTGAAAGAGCACTGGGAAATGGCTCATCTGAAGAGATGCTTTCAAGGTCATTTCCAGTCAGATACTCAGGTCATTATTAATTTTTTTTCTGTCAACAATGCTTCAGGGGCACCTGGGTGACTCAGTTTTTAAGCATCTGCCTTTGGCTCAGATCATGATCCTGGGGTCCTGGGGTCGAGCCCCGCAGCAGTCTCCCTGCTTAGCAGGAAGCCTGCTTCTCCCTCTCCCGCTCCCCCTGTTTGTGTTCCCCCTCTCTCTGTCAAATAAATAGATAAATAAAATCTTTTTTAAAAACCCTAAAACAATGCTTTGTATTTTATTTTCAGCATCATTAGTAGACTCTTTCTTAGGATCCTGTGTTGTTGTTTTATCACCTTCTGTTTTCATTTCACAACTGTGATTCCCTTCTGACTAGTTGCAGCCAGCCTTGGCTACACACTGGAATCCCTTAGGAACTTTAAAGATACTGATGCTTGTGTCTCAAGAAATTTTTATTTAACTGGGGAGGGGGTAGTGAAGTCTGGGGAGCACTTCAATGTGGTCTGGCGAGCCGTGGGAGGCCTCCACCGTCTCGGAGGATCTGAAATCCCTAATTTTCACATCCTCATTGTTCTGGTAACTCTGTTTTTTCAGGGGGCAAGTTCCTCCTTTTGTTGAGATTTCTGTCTCTTTTAGATGGTATGTTGGCCTTTCTCAGCGGCTGGGTGAGTTCACCTGCTACCTTCTTTTTAATGCTGGGGGGTGCCTGGTGGCTCAGTGGGTTAAAGCCTCCGCCTTCGGCTCTGGTCATTACCTCAGGGTCCTGGGATGGAGCCCCACATCCGGCTCTCTGCTCAGCAGGGAGCCTGCTTCCCCTCCTCTCTCTGCCTACCTCTCTGCCTGCTTGTGATCTCTGTCAAGTAAATAAATAATAAAAAAGATCTTTAAAATACTGCTGGAGAAATGGAACAACTCATATTAAAGTTTAGTCCACTACAGAAGTGCCTGCTGGAAGAAATGGTCTGGGGGAGACACCCGAGCTCGAAGAAGCTGACTGTGGGGTGTATCCTTAGGAAGGTGTGCCTGGAATGTGGTTATAATTGTCGGAAGAAAACTAACATTGTCAACTGATACCTTAACTGTCTTGGGCATGGGGCCATGGTTTAGTAGATATTTGTCGACTTTCATTTGTTCCCCATTTTTTCCAGCAAGAGTGACTTTTGTTTATTTGGGCATCCACCCCTCCACAAGCCGTGGGGTGTCTGGGGCTACACCAGTCAGCATTTCACATTCCTCCTGGGTCATGATTGGTTCAAAGGTGAGCAACTACTTTAAGCCAGTTTAACTGAAGCCACTATAAAGAGGCTCTTTTATTTTTCGTGTTGTACGTGAACTTGAACCTTGTGGTTGCAGCAGCTGTAGCCATCTTGCTTCCACGTGGAGCTTGACAATTACACACTATATGGAGAGGAGCAAATTATTTGAACCCCCATCTGGCCATGGTGAGGCCAGGTCTTCTGCCCTTAGATTTTCAGTTATGTGAGCAAATACATTTCCTAAACCTGGCTGAGCTGGGCTTTCAGATACTTATAATCAAAATACTTCTACAAACTGTGCTTATGGACATGTGCTTTAAAAGGAAGACTAGAGGGTGAGAACTGTTGCCTTTATTCAGTGTTTTCTTAGGAGAGCTGGTGAGAGCTCTATTTCTTGACCCCCACCCCTATTTGCTGGGCTGATGTATCCCTCTCCTGCAGAAACACTCATCTAGTTGGTTAGCCCAGCATGATGAAAAGATCTCACGGCGTCCAACTCCTATTTGATTCCAGATTTACCAAACTACCTCCACCTGGCGACTGGTTCCTTGACAGGCTAGATGATCAGGTAGATATCCTCCCATTGCTCATGAATATCCTGGCATTACGGGCTCAGTCAGCCTCCTGGGAGTTTGGTTAAGCAATTAGTAGGCTAGAGTTTGCATGAACTGGAAACCTTGAGATTCTGGCTGCAAAGCGGAGAACAGTCCCAGCTCCATGCTGACCCACCATGATACAGACGAGCCAACTTAACTCTGTATTTCTAACTTTAACAAGCTCATTCATATAAAGAGAGGATTAATAAAGGCAGAGTTTGCACATTCAGCATGTGGCTCTGACAACACTAGTCAGCTCTGGAACATGGCAGGCCTGGGTACAGCCACTGTTCCCAGTATAGTCTTGGGCAGGTCAGCATCTCCCTCGGTGTCTGCTTTGATTTTCCTATGATAAAGTGGAGATGATAATATCAATTTTCCCATGGGGCTATTGCAAGAACCAAATAGAACAACATACATGAAGCTCGAGCACGGTAAAGGCTACTTAGCCCCGGATTTTACAGGAAGTCAATGAACCTTCA
>ML105924.1:214361-247012 GCA_003697995.1 Taxidea taxus jeffersonii | reverse complement strand
GAAACTTTGAGGAAGTTGATATTACTGTATTTTCTCCAGCATGACCTGGATCTCTGCATACACCCCACCATTCTGAGTACATGAATGAGGGCCACATGGGACCACTGTCCTTCACTTTCTCCCAGTTTTCCTACTTGGCTTTCATCATCTTCACTCCTCATCTCTGCCTCCCCCAATGTAATCTAGCCAATAAAAAAATTTCATCATTGACAGGGTATTTATCATGTGGCAGAATTGTATTAGATCCTTTCCATATTTTAACTCACTTAATTCTTACCGCAAAGGGTAAATAATCTGGCTAAATACATACAAATAAAAAGTGGTGGAAATGGAATTATAACCTAAAACTGTTAGTGCCCAAAGCCTGTGCTCTTTCTACTAAGCAAAAATCCTCCAGCTTTAAGTATTGCTTCCTATTGTCTCTCTTCCCACTGTCACACTTCCAGTTCACACCCCAATATTGTGTGTCCACAGTCTGCTCTTATTTTTTATTTTTATTTTTTTACCATCTGCTCACTCTCCTGGTCTTCAGTCTTGACCCTCAAATTGAAACCAATTTTCCTTTTTATTCAAGTCTTTCCTGTCCAAGCTCCTCATAGCTTTTATACCAATATGAACTTTTGTGATCAGCTCAAAGTTCCAAAACCTGACTTATCTGGTCATTTCCCACAGTAACATGCCTCCTAAATATGTATAACATTCAAGACCTGCTAGTACTCATGATGCTTTTCACCCAATTCCTAGTCAGACCTCCATACATGTCTGAATTTATATGGCCTTTCCCACTACACACTGATCTCTGATCTAGCCGCTGACCTGTTGTGTTCCACCTAGTCACCATTTCTGAACTCTGAAGGTCTTTATTAGGAAAAAAGTGTTGGCTCAGTTAGAGGAGTGGCTTACAGATTGAGTCAAATGAATAGATTCATGTGTGTTTTTAAAAGACTTTATTAAGGAGGGCACATATCGCAAGGACCACCAGGTGTGGTGCATAAACAATGAATCTTGGAACACTGGAAAAATAAAATTTTAAAAAATATATAATTAAAAAATAAAAGATTTTATTTATTTATTATTTGAGGGAGAGTGAATGGAACTGGGGGAGCCATTGGGGTGAAGGGCAGAGGGGGAGACAGAAGCAGACTCCCCTTGGAGCAAGAGCCTGACATAGGCCTCAATACCAGGACCCTGGGATCATGATCTAAGGTGAAGGAAGACAGTTAACAGGCCTAGCCACCCAGATGCCCCTAGATTGATGTGTATTATTTGGAAGATACTATAGGTGGGAAATAGGAGGAGAAGTTATGTGAGAACTAGGGGAGTAGTGAAAATAAAGGGATGTGGTTTGTGTAATTTGGGTGGAAGTCAGGATGGAAAGAAAAATTGAAAGTTCAAATCTCAGAAGAGGTAGAGTGGGCATGTGTTACAAAGGGCTAGAACCCATACAGAGGCTAGCAAAAAGGACTATTGTCCACTTAAGACAATACATATAGATACAAAACAGTATTCCTTGCTCCAGACTGAGTGATTTCACTAAAATAAATATGATTGTGGACTCTCCAGTTCAAATCCTATAGTGACAACTGTACATCTGAACTCTTTACATTGCATAGCAGGTCTCTCATAATCTGATTCCCCCACATTCCTCATATCTTAATCTTTTTCCTTTGTTTGGTACTCAACTGAAACTCAAGTCACATTGAAGAATTTGCAGTTTTCGGGGCAACATCATTCTTCAAGACTGTGCAGTTGTGCATACTCTCTCCTCTACCTGAAATTCCTTTTAGCTCTTGACATCTGGCAATTGCCTACTCAGATCCATCTTCTCTATAAACACCCTACCCACCCCCTACTGTCACCTACTTTCTGACCATCACCCCAGCTAACTGCTTTTATAACATTTTGGACCTTAGAGCATCATATCATGATAACATGTATCACTTTGCTTACCTTTCACCACTATTAGATTTGTGAACTTCTTGAAAATACCAATTTTATCCTGTTTTCATCTTGTTCATCTTTTTTACCTCTAGTGTCCGGCATAATTCCTGGTGCATGATTGGCCCTCAATAAGCAAATATTTTGTGCCATTTAATTAAGAATAGCCGTCTCACCATAATGCATTCTGTTTACTTCTCTTTAGGAATCTGGGTGAAGTAGGTTGTCTTGGTTCAGTCTGGTGTGGAGACCTTGATTCAGATGCTTAGCAGCCAGATCTATGGAGAGGTACTCACAGAGAATATGGCCTGTGTTGCCTCTCCAACTGAAAGGATTTGCAGATAAGTTATAGAAAAGAAAAGGGAAAAGGATATTAAAAAGTGCCTTTGGAATAGCCTGATCTAAATCCTGGAAAATTGTTTCTCTATGAAATTTAAGAGTTCCATGGCTTTGTGATTCTCTTTGCCTGGTAAAACTCGGGGGTCCAGATGGATTATAAGGAAATGAAAAATTACTCTGCTATTGATTTAAAGAAAATGCAGCATAACCAAAATGCAAACGTTATTTCTGGGCCTTTGAATGTCCCTGTTGGATGACAGCCCAAATGAGAAGAAAATTTTCAGTTTTGTATGTTCTTTTTCTCTAGCTATTTGATGTGTGCCTTTTCCCATTCCTCTCTCTTGCTCTCATTCTGTTTCTCTGCCACTGAACTTGGGCTGACTTTGCATGTTGACTCTTCCCACAGACCTCATTCAGGCAGAACCTGGAGATGAATAGGTCAACGATGCAACAAGCCCGCTGCTCAGTAGAGACAACCATTCTTTAAAAGACACATCCTTGGGGATCTGGTTCACAAGTGCTATAGGATTTTCAAGGCAACAGTGACAAAGAAATTAGAGAAATTTCCCTAGTGATCTCCAAAGGTCAACAAACAGAGAAGATGCTAGATTATTATCAGATGGAGAAACAGAACAGCAACAGATTCATAGCAAATCAGCCTAGAATTGATCCTAATATTGATCACAAGCATTAATTTTCCTTCCTCTCTGGTTGCTGGGAAGTAACTATTACTCATGATCTAGGACTTTAAGTGATTAATATAACTCAGAGGAGTGCTGGTGAGAGGCTCAAAATACAGAAAAGATGATTGAAAGGTGTTAATAGTACAAGCTCAACTCTAGGTAGAAGCACAAATATCTCTCTATTCCCTTCACTCAAGAGAGGAGTTCTCCCAAGTTGCTTGTTTTTCCCAGAGACAAGCAACTGTGCATAGGGCCATGAATCAAGCTTTGTGGATAAATCAAATTTAAAAGTAGCCAGTTTTGTCTCATCTTTTAAGGAAACTTCTCTTATCTCGGCTCTTCCTTTAGGAATGTTTTATATTGCTGTTATGCATTTCATGTGAGTAGTTACTGAGAACAGTCTAAGGAAGCTGTTTTAGAAGGAGGAATATCCATTTCTAGAGACCCAAGAAGAAAATAAGCTGGGATTCCAAGCAAAGGAGGGCAGGAAGCAAGGCAAAGTGTACATGAAACAGGCAGCTTATGGCATCTCTGCTCTAAACCTTAAGACTGAAACCTTCTCTTTGCTCATTTAATATTTTCACATCTCCTTTAACCATCAAAGTGTTAGTACCGTGAGGACTATGATTAGACTGTGGGTCTGGGGACACTACAAAGAGGCTTCTCAGACTTTTAAAGTCTAGGAGTTAGATCAGCAGAACAAGAAATGACCTTGTGTCTCAGATCTGGTCCAGGCCTGCTCACCAATTAAGAGACTGGGGACTCATAATCTAATATGGAACAGAATGTGTCTTTGCCTGCAATATACCTTTGCATATATCTCTTTGGTTGTTGTTGTTGTTGTTTTCTTTTGTTTTCAACATCTTAATTTTATTTTTTCAGTGTTCCAAGATTCATTGTTTATGCACCACACCCAGTGCTCCATGCAATATGTGCCCTCCTTAATACCCACCACCAGGCTCACCCATCCCTCCACCCTCCTCCCGTCCAAAACCCTCAGTTTGTTTCTCCAAGTCTACAGTATCTCATGCTTCATCTCCCCCTCCAGTTTACACCAATTCACTTTTCCTTTCCTTCTTCTAATGTCCTCCATGTTATTCCTTGTGCTCCACAAGTAAGTGAAACCATATAATTGTCTCTCTCTGCTTGACTTACTTCACTCAGCATAATCTCCTCTGGTCCTGTCCATGTTGATACAAATGCTGGGTATTCTTTCTTTCTGATGGTCATGTAATATTCCATTGTATATATGTGCCATATTTCTTTATCCTTTCATCAGTTGAAGTGCATCTGGCTCTTTCCACATGTTGGCAATTGTGGCCATTGCTGCTATGAACATTGGGGTACAGATGACCCTTCTTTTCACTACATCTGTATCGTTGGGGTAAATTCCCAGTAGTGCAACTGCAGGGTCACAGGGTAGCTCTCTTTTTAATTTTTTGAGGGCTCTCCACACTGTTTTCCAAAGTGGCTGCACCAGCTTGCATTACCACCAACAGCATAAGAGGGTTCCCCTTTCTCCATGTCCTCTCCACCATTTGTTGGTTCCTGCCTTGTTCATCTTGGCCATTCTAACTGGTATAAGGTGGTATCTCAATGTGGTTTTGATTTGAATTTCCCTGATGGCTAGTGATGATGAACACTTTTTTCATGTGTCTGTTAGCCATTTATATGTCTTCTTTGCAGAAGTGTCTGTTCATGCTTTCTGCATATATCTTTGAATATATGCAGGTGTGGTTGCAGCTGCTGAAGGTTATTGTCCAATATTTGAAAATTTTCTTTGTTCCCTGTTAAATACTTTTGATGAGAGGTAAGACCACCAAACATAAGTAGAATTTTGTTGCCATCTATACAGAATTCATGTGAACATATTTTCTGGGCTAAAATTCATGACCAGGAACAGAGATAATTTTTTATGTGTGGATTTATTTTTATACAAACACATAGTCATAATATAGTCAATTTATAATTCATCCATTCAGTTAGTATCCTTCATTAAAAGTGAATTTAGGTGAAATAATTATGAAATTCAACAGGAAAATAATTATTATTATATTTATGTGATTATTTTCATCATTCATCTAATGTGGGGGCTTACATGATATTTTTCCATTTATGCTTATAAGGAACTCTGCTTCTGTCACTATTCATAAAGTTTACTGCTTTGGTTAATTTGATGATCAATAACTGCACCATTGGAATTCTAGGATAATTCCAGATTCCTTAGAATTAGTAATTAAATTAATTCCAGATTCCTTAGAATTAGTAATTAAACTATCCATTCAAGCTCTCATGCCAGAACCCGTTGAATTATTCTAAACTTTAATTCCTTTACCCCAAAACAACCCAGCCAATCAAATGACTAAGATTGTCTCTATTTTAAAAACTCAAGGACTACCATCATCAGGGACTTAAGGACATCTGTGAATACATAAGAGCAAGAGCAACTTTCTAAAGAAAATTGAAACTAATTAACTAATAAATAACAATTTCCTAGGGTAATTGTATCATCAGTGTTCTCTTATAGGTAAAGGAATTCACCGTAGCTGGTTTTGGTAGAAAGAAAATTTGGTTCTTTAAAATCATTGAGAGAGCTGGCACAGAGGGCTTTAGGATGGACCCCAGGAATAACATTCAGCCTCCAGAATCCTCTCATCTCAATCACAATAGAGAAAGTTGCTGCTGTTGTTGCTGCCTCCTCTTCAGGGCTGATGAACCAGAATCTCCTGGCTCCAGAATTTTGACCATAATTTACGTCAGCTAAATCAATGTCTCTCCCTCTAAATACGACTTATGTGCTAATCAGAGTCTCCATATAAGCATATTAGAGAGGAACCTAAATCTGAATGAAAACCTGAGAACTGTAGTTTTAACTTCTCCAACCACAGCATGTTAGGAGGTGTTGAAATGGATATGAAGAACTAATACATGATATTTACCTCAGTATAAAAATTGGAAGAATTTGAAAGAATAGGGTTCTTAAGAATTGGAAATATGTCAGATTTGGAAGGTGGGGGCACTGTGGCTTTTGACTGAGAGTAGATATACATTCACACATATAGTTACTCATCAAATGTCTATTGACAATGTACAGAAATCAGTTGCTTTCTTATACACTAACAATGAAAAAACAGAAAGGGAAATTAGAGAATCAATTCCATTTCCTATAGCACCAAGAACCATAAGATACCTGGGAATAAACCTAATCAAAGAGGTAAAGGATCTGTACTTGGGAAACTACAGAACACTCATGAAATAAATCGAAGAAGACACAAAAAGATGGAAGACCATTTCATGCTCTTGGAGCGGAAGAATAAACATTGTTAAAATGTCTATATGCCTAGAGTGATCTATACTTTTAATGCCATTCCGATCAAAATTCCACCAGTATTTTTCAAAGAGCTGGAGCAAAAAATCCTAAAATTTGTATGGAATCAGAAGAGACCCCAAATTGCTAAGGAAATGTTGAAAAAGAAAAACAAAACTGGCAGCATCACGTTACCTGATTTCAAGCTTTACTACAAAGCCATGATCACCAAGACAGCATGGTACTGGCATAAAAACAGACCACAGACCAGCGGAACAGAGTAGAGAGCCCAGATATGGACCCTCAACTCTATGGTCAAATAATCTTTGACAAAGCAAGAAAAAGTATACAGTGGAAAAAAGACAGTCTCTTCAGCAAATGGTGCTGGGAAAATTGGACAGTTATGTGTAGAAGAATGAAACTCGACCATTCTCTTATACCGTACACAAAGATAAACTCAAAATGGATAAAAGACCTCAATGTGAGACAGGAATCCATCAGAATCATAGAGGAGAACATAGGCAGTAACCTCTTCGATATCAGTCACAGCAACTTCTTTCAAGATATGTCTCCAAAGGCAAAGGAAACAAAAACAAAAATGAACTTTTGGGACTTCATCAAGATCAAAAGCTTCTTTACAGCAAAGGAAACAAAAGCAAAAATGAACTTTTGGGACTTCATCAAGATCAAAAGGTTCTGCACAGCAAAGGAAACAGTCAACAAAATGAAGAGGCAATCCATAGAATGGGAGAAGATATTTGCAAATGATAGTACAGACAAAAGGCTTATATCCAGGATCTATAAAGAACTGCTCAAATTCAACACACACAAAACAGATAATTATGTCAAAAAATGGGCAGAAGACATGAACTGACACTTCCCCAATGAGAACATACAAATGGCTATCAGACACATGAAAAAATGTTCATCACTAGCCATCAGAAAGTTTCAAATTAAAACCACATTGAGGGATGCCTGGGTGGCTCAGTGGGTTAAGCCGCTGCCTTCAGCTTGGGTCATGATCCCGGGGTCCTGGGATGGAGTCCCGCATCGGGCTCTCTGCTCGGCAGGGAGCCTGCTTCTCCCCTCCCCTCTCTGCCTGCTTCTCTGCCTACTTGTGTGATCTCTGTCTGTCAAATAAATAAATACAATCTTAAAAAAATAATAAAACCACATTGAGATACTACCCTACACCAGTTAGGATGGCTAAAATTAGCAAGACAGGAAACAACGTGTGTTGGAGAGAATGTGGAGAAAGGGGAACCCTCTTACACTGTCAGTGGGAATGCAAGTTGGTGCAGCCAATTTGGAGAACAGTGTGGAGATTTCTTAAGAAATTAAAAATAGAGCTTCCCTATGACCCTGCAATTGCACTACTGGGTATTTACCCCTAAGGTACAGATGTAGTGAAAAGAAGGGTCATCTGTGCCCAAATGTTCATAGCAGCAGTGGCCACGGTTTCCGAACTCTGGAAAGAACCAAGATGCCCTTCAATGGATGAATGGATAAGGAAGATGTGGTCCATATACACTATGGAGTATTATGCCTCCATCAGAAAGGATGAATACCAAACTTTTGTATCAACATGGATGGGACTGGAAGAGATTATGCTGAGTGAAATAAGTGAAGGTGTGAGAGTCAATTATCATATGGTTTTGTTTGTTTGTGGAGCATAACAAATAACATGGAGGACATGGGGAGATGGAGAGGAGAGGGTTGTTGAGGGAAATTGGAGGGCGAGATGAACCATGAGAGACCATGGACTCTGAAAAACAATCTGAGAGTTTTGAAGGGGCGGGGAGTGGGAGGGTGGGGGAGTCTGGTGGTGGGTATTATGGAGGGCACGTATTGCATGGAGCACTGGGTGTGATGCATAAACAATGAATTCTGTTACACTGAAAAAAATTAAATAAAAAAAGTCTATTGACTATTAAATAGATAATGAAGAGAAATAATTTTTAGTAATTGTGAGTCACACAGAAATGTCTGTGATATAGGAATCTAGTATGTGATATTAAAACTAATATGAGAAATAATATGTATATTAGAATCATTATTGGTATAAGACAGAGTCTGGAAGAATGTTGTAACCAAGATATTGTCACACTAAATAGGACTCAAGTGCAGCTAGAGATCATTTCTTTTTTTTTCTTTTTTTATTATTTTTAAAATTATTTTTATTAACATGTAAAGTATTATTTTCCCCAGGGTTACAGGATGTGAATCATCAAGCTTACACATTTCACAGCACTCACCATAGCACATACCCTCCTCAATGTCCATAACCCACCTACCCTCTCCACACACACCCTCACACCCTAGAAACCCTCAGTTTGTTTTGTGGGATTAAGAGTCTCTTATGGGTTGTCTCCCTCCCAATCCCATCCTGTTTCATTTTTTGCATCCCTACCCACCACAATCCCCTACCCTGACTCTCAAATTCCTCCTATCAGGGAGATCATATGATAATTGTCTTTCTCTGATTGAGTTATTTTGCCCGGCATAATACCCTCTAGTTCCAACCATGTATTTGCAAATGGCAAGATTTCATTTCTTTTGATGGCTGCATATTATTGCAGTGTGTGTGTGTGTGTGTGTGTGTGTGTGTGTGTATCTCACATCTTCTTTATCCATTCATCTGTTGATGGACATCTAGGTTCTTTCCATAGTTTGTCTATTGTGGACATTGCTTCTATAAACACTATAAAGATTCAGGTGCACATACCCTTTCAGATCACTACATTTGTATCTTTAGGGTAAATACCCAGTAGTGCAATTGCTGGGCCACAGGATAGGTCTATTTTCAACTTTTTGAGGAACCTCCATACTGTTCTACAGAGTGGCTGCACCAGCTTACATTCCCACAAAAAGTGTAGGAGGGTTCCCCTTTCTCCACATCCTCACCAACATCTGTAATTTCATGACTTGTCAATTTTAGCCCTTCTGACTGGTGTGAGGTGGTATTTCATTGTAATTTTGATTTGTATTTCCCTGATGTCGAGTGATGAGGAGCACTTTTTCATTTGTCTGGATGTCTTCTTTGCTGAAATGTCTGCTCATGTATTCTGCCCATTTCTTAATTGGATTAGTTGGTCTTTGGGTTTTGAGTTTATTAAGTTCTTTATAGATTTTGGATACTAGCCCTTTATCTGATATGTCACTTGCAAATATCTTCTCCCATTCTGTCAGTTGTCTTTTGGTTTCATTGACTATTTCTTTTGCTGTGCAAAAGCTTTTGATCTTGATGAAGTCCAAATAGCTCATTTTTGCCCTGTTTCCCTTGCCTTTGGCAATGTGTCTAGGTAGAAGTTGCTGAGGCTGAGGTCGAAGAGGTTGTTGCCTGTGTTTTCCTCAAGGGTTTTGATGCATTCCTGTCTCACATTGAGGTATTTAATCCATTTTAGTCTATTTTTGTGTGTGGTGTAAGGAAATGGTCCAGTTTATTCTTCTTCATGTGGCTGTCCAATTTTTCCAACACCATTTGTTGAAGAGACTGTATTTTTTCCACTGGACATTCTTTCCTGCTTTGTTGAAAGTTAGTTGACCATAGAGGTGAGAGTCGATTTGGGGGCTCCCTATTCTATTCCATTGACCTATGTGTCTGTTTCTGTGACAGTACCATATTGTCTTGATGATTACAGCTTTTCAGTAGAGCTTGAAATCTGGAATTGTGATGCCGCCAACTTTGGCTTTCTTTTTCAACATTCCTCTGGCTATTAGGGGTCTTTTCTGGTTCCATATAAATTTTAGGATCATTTATTTCATTTCGTTAAAAAAAAGTTGATGGTATTTTGGTAGGGATTGCATTAAATGTGAAGACTGCTTGAGGTAGCATAGACATTTTTACAATATTTGTTATTCTGATCCATGAGCATGGAACGTTTTTCCATTTCCTCGTGTCTTCCTCAATTTCCTTCATTAATACTCTATACTTTTCTGAGTACTGATTCTTTGCCCCTTTGATTAGGTTTATTCCTTGGTATCTTACGGTTTCGGGTGCAATTGTAAGTAGGATCAACTCCTTAATATCTCTTTCTGTCTTGCTGTTCGTGAATAGAAATGCAACCGAATTTATATCCTGCATTGATGCATTGATTTTATATCCTGACACCTTACTGAATTCCTGTATGAGTTTTATCAGTTTTGGAGTAGAGTACTTTGGGGTTTCCACATAAAGTATCATATCATCTGCAAAGAGTGACATTTGACTTCTTCGCTGATTCAGATGCCTTTTATTTCTTTTTGTTATCTGATTACTGAGGCTAGGACTTCTAGTACTATGTTGAATAGCAGTGATGATAGTGGACACCCTGCCATGTTCCTGACCTTAGGGGAAAAGATCTCAGTTTTTCCCCATTGAAAATGATATTCTCTGTGGTTTTTTGATAGATGGCTTTGATGATATTCAGGTAGGTACCCTCTCTCTCTTTGAAAGTTTTTTTTAAAGAGTTTGATCAAGAAAGGTACTTTACTTTGTCAAATGCCTTTTCAGCATCTATTTAGAGTATCATATGGTTCTTGTTCTTTCTTTTATTAGTGTATTGTATCACATTGATTGATTTGCAGATGTTGAACCAACCTTGCAGCCCAGGAATAAATCCCACTTGCTTGTGGTGGATCCCATTGGTTAGTATTTTGGTGAGAATTTTTGCATCTGTGTTCATCCAGGATATTGGTCTGTAATTCTCCTTTTTGATGGGATCTTTGTCTGGTTTGGGGATCAAGGTGATGCTGGCCTCATAAAATGGGTTTGGAACTTTTCCTTCCATTTCTACTTTTTTGGAACAGTTTCAGGAGAACAGGTATTAATTCTTCTTTAAGTGTTTGGTAGATTTCCCCCTGGGAAGCCATCTTGCCCTGGGCTCTTGCTTGTTCGGAAATTTTTGATGACTGCTTCCATCTCCTTACTGGTTATGGCTCTGTTCAGGTTATCTATTTCTTCCTGGTTCAGTTTTGGTAGTTTATACATCTCTAGAAATGCATCCATTTCTTCCAGATTGTCAGATTTGCTGGCATTTAGTTGCTCATAGTATGTTCTTATGATTGTTTGTATTTCTTTGGTGTTGGTTGTGATCTCTCCTCTTTCATTCATAATTTTATTAATTTGGGTCCTTTCTCTTTTCTCTTTTATAAGTCTGGCCAGGGGTTTATCAATCTTATTAATCCTTTAAAGAACAAGCTCCTAGTTTCATTGATTTGTTCTATCGTTCTTTTGGTTTCTATTTCATTGACTTCTGCTCTAGTCTTCTCCTCTTCTGCTCTTCTCCTGCTGACTTTAGGCTTTCTTTGCTGTTCTTTCTCCATCTTTAGGTGTTGGGTTAGGTTGTGTACTTGAGACCGTTTTTGTTTCTTGAGAAAGGACTTGTATCACCATATACTTTCCTCTCAGGACCACCTTTTCTGTGTCTCAAAGATTCTGAACAGTTGTGTTTCCATTTTCATTTTTTCCATGAAATTTTTTTCAAATTTTCTTTAATTTCCTGGTTGACCCATTCATTCTTTAGTAGAATGCTCTTTATCTCCCATGTATTTGAGTTCTTTCCAACTTTCCTCTTGTGATTGAATTTTAGCTTCAGATCATTTTGATAGGAAAATAAGGGAATGATCCCAATCTTTTGATTGAGACCTGATTTGTGACCCAGGATGTGATATATCTGGAGAATGTTCCATGTGCACTAGAGAAGAATGTGTATTCTGTTGCTTTGGAATGGACTGTTCTGAATATATCTGTCATGTCCATCTGGTCCAGTGTGTCATTTAAAGCCTTTATTTCCTTGTTGATCTTTTGCTTGGAAGATCTGTCCATTTCAGTGAGGGGGAGGGGTGTTAAAGTCCCCTACTATTGTTGTATTACTATTGATTTGTTTCTTTGATTTTGTTATTAATTGGTTTATATAATAATTGGCTGCTCCCTTATTAGGGGCATAGATATTTAAAATTGTTAGATCTTCTTGTTGGACAGACCCTGTAAGTATAATATAGTGTCCTTCCTCATCTCTTATTATAGTCTTTGGCTTAAAATCTAATTTATGTAATATAAGGATTACCACCCCACCTTTCTGTTGATGTCCATTAGCATGGTAAATTGTTTCCCACTCCCTCACTTTAAATCTGGAGGTGTCTTTGGCTCTAAAATAAGTTTCTTATAGACTGAATATTGATTGGTGTTGTTTTTTTTATCCATTCTGATACCCTGTGTCTTTTGATTGTGGCATTTAGCCCATTTACATTCAGGGTAACTATTGAAAGATATTAATTTAGTGCCATTGTCTTGTCTGTAAGTTGACTGTTACTGTATATTATCTCTGTTCCTTTCTGATCTGTTACTTTTAGGCTCTCTTTTTGCTTAGAGGACCCCTTTCAATATTTCTTTTTTTTAAGATTTTATTTATTTATTTGACAGACAGAGATCACAAGTAGGCAGAGAGGCAGGCAGAGAGGGAGGAGGAAGCAGGCTCCCTGCTGAGCAGAGAGCTGGATGCGAGGCTTGATCCCAGGACTCTGGGATCATGACCTGAGCTGAAGGCAGAGGCCTCAACCCACTGAGCCACCCAGGTGCCCCTCAATATTTCTTGTAGGGCTAGTTTGGTGTTTGCAAATTCTTTTCATTTTTGTTTGTCCTAGAATCTTTTTATCTCTCCTTCTATTTTCAGTGACTGCCTAGCTGGATATAGTGTTCTTGGCTACATATTTTTCTCATTTAGTGCTCTGAATATATCATGCAAGTCCTTTCTGGCCTGCCAGGTCTCTGTGGATAAGTCTGCTGCCAATCTGATATTTTTACCACTGTATGTTACAGACTTCTTGTCCTGAACTTCTTTTAGGATTTTCTCTTTGTCACTAAGACTTGTAAGTTTTATTATTAGATGACAGGGTGTGGACCTATTTTTATTGATTTTGAGGAGGGACTCTCTGTTCCTCCTGGATTTTGATGCTTGTTCCCTTTACCACATTAGGGAAATTCTCTACTATAATTTGCCCTAATATACCTTCTGCCCCCCCTTTCTTCTTCTGGAATCCCAGTTATTCTAATATTGTTTTGTGTTATGGTGTCACTTATCTCTCGAAGTCTCCCCTAGTGGTCCTGTAGTTGTTTGTCTCTCTTTTGCTCAGCTTCTTTATTCTCCACCATTTGGTCTTTTATATCACTAATTCTCCATTCTGCCTCATTCATCCTAGCAGTAGGAGCCTCCATTTTTTAATTGCACCTCATTAATAGCTTTTTTTAGTTCAGCATGGTTAGATTTTAGTTCTTTTATTTCTCCAGAAAGGGATTTTATTTCTCCAGAAAGGTATTCTATAATATCTTCCATGCCTTTTTTGAGCCCAACTAGCACCTTGATAGTCATCATTCTGAACTCTAGTTCTGACATATTACAATGTCCATATGGATTAGATCCCTAGCTGTTGGTACTGCCTCTTGTTCTTCTTTGTGTGTGTGTGCTGAGTTTTTTCACCTTGTCATTTTATCCAGACAAGAATATATGAATGAATGAGAGTAAAAGGGTGGCAAAGACCCCAGAAAAATATATGATAAACAAATCAGAAGATTTGAAGGACCAGGAGGAAGATCAGAAGACTGGGAGGAGAAAAAAGGGAGGAAAAAAATAATTAAAAAATAAAAAACAAATATAGATATACATATATTATATATATATATGCTATATATATTTTTTATTTTATAATATATATATATATATATTTGACTGGAGGGTAGAACAGAGCCATCCACTTGATTTGGGGCATATTCTGGTCTCTTAGAAGACACTACCTCCCAAAATTTTAAAGAAAGAAAACTTATATATATACAAAAATAAGGGTAAACACGATTAAAGGATGAATATGACTGTAAAGATGAAAATTTAAAAAGATTCTAAAAAAGGAACTGATAACTTGGTTGGAAAAAGAAGGGGGGGAAGGAGAGAATGTGGTCAGGATGGAGCTAGAGTTAGGGTATATTTTGATCTATTAGAGAAACTGTATCCCAAAATTTTAAAGAAAAAAACCTATACATATACAAAAAAATAAGGTTAAATACAATGAAGGGATGAAATATGACTATAACAATGAAAATTTAAAACTATTTTTAAAAGGTATTGTTAAGATAAAATACTTAGAAATAAATTAAAAGAGGAAAGAGGAAAATTTAAAAAAAATAGAATAAGAAAAAGAAAATTTAGAAAATTAACTTTGCAAGACTAAACGATCATGGGGGGAAAGCCATGAATTCTATGTGTTGCTTTCCCCTGTCTGGAGTTCCATAGTTCTCACTGATTAGTGAATTTGGTCTTGGCTGGATGTTCTTGCTGATCTTCTGGGGGAGGAGCCTATTGCAGTGATTCTCAAATGTCTTTGCCCAAGGCAGAATTGCACTGACATTTCCAGGGGCCAGGCTAAGTAATCTGCCTGGATTTGCTCTTGGAAATTTTGTTCCCTGAATGCTTTCATAGAGCTTTGGAGGATGGGAATATGAATATGGCAGCCTCCCAATCTCTGACCTGGAGGAGCCAAAAGCCCAGGTCCCCCTCTTCATTGAGCCCTCAGAGAAAAGCAGTCAATCCCCCCCATCTCTCTGGTCTGTAGCCACAGTCTGTGCTCACCCAGCTTGTGACCAAGCATTTCTATCTCTGGCACACAGCCCCATTTGGAGTCTCCAAACCCAGCAGATTCCTGCCAGTGCTCCCATGCCACTCCTTCCAGAGGAGGAAGGAGGCGGTCTCTATGGATCTGCCAGTTGTGGGGTCCCTGCTCAAGGAGCAGTGCCCCGACTGTGCCTTAGATCATAGTTTAAGGTAACCCTGAGCTGAGAGCTCCCTCCTCAGCTCTGTCTCTTTAGCCACTTCCCTCCTCCAATATCTGGCTCTGCCACACTCAGACACCCCTGGAATATCTGTGACCCCACAGGTCCTGAGACCACACTGTCCCTGTGAGGGCTCCACTCCTGCTTAGCCTCTGGAGCAATGTCCCTCAGTGGAGACTGCTAAAAGTTCTGATTTTGTGCTCTGCTTCTCCACCACTTGCCAGGATTTGGCCCCTCACCCCACAATCTATCTTCCCCTTGCTTCAGATTCACTTCTCTACATGTATACAGAAAAATGTCTCTATGGCCAATGTCAAAGAAATTACCACCTATGTTTTCTTCTATGAGTGTTGTGGTTTCATTCTTCACATTTAGGTCTTTAATCCATTTTTTTAAATATTTTATTTATTTTTTTGATAGACAGAGATCACACAAGTAGGCAGAGAGGAGAGGGGAGGAGCAGGCTCCCTGCCGAGCAGAGAGCCCGATGTGGGACTCGATCCCAGGACGCTGGGATCATGACCTGAGCTGAAGGCAGCGGCTTAACCCACTGAGCCACCCAGGCGTCCCAGGTCTTTAATCCATTTTGAGTTTATTTTTGTGTATGCTGTAAGAAAGTAGTTCAGTTTTACTTTTTTGCATGTAGCTGTCCAGTTTTTCCAGTGCCATTTGTTGAAGAGACTGTCTTCCCAATTATATATTCTTGCCTCCTTTGCCATAGATTAACATATAAATGTGGGTTCATATCTGGGCTCTTTTTTGTTGTTGTTCCATTGATCTATTTTTTGTGCCAGTGCTATACTGTTTTTATTACTACAGCCTTGTAATATATCTTCAAATCTAGAATAGTGATAACTCCAGCTTTGTTTTTCTTTTTCAAGATTGCTTTGGCTATTTGACATTTTTTGTGGTTCCATAAAAGTTTCAGGATTACTTTCTCTAAAAACTTTGTGAGAAATGCTGTTATTATTTTGTTAGGGATTGCACTGAATCTGTACACTGCTTTCGATAATATGGACATTTAAGAATATTAATTCTTCTAATTCATGAGCATGGAATATCTTTCCATTTGTTTGTGTTATCTTCAGTTTCTTTCCTCAATGTTTTATAGTTTTAGGGGTACTGGTTTTTCACCTCCTTGCTTAAATTTATTGCTAGGTACTTGATTCTTTCTGGTACAATTGTAAATAGGATTGTTTTCTTAATTTCTCTTTCTGCTAACTTATTATTCATGTACGGAAATGCCATTAATTTCTGAGTATTAATATTGTGTCCTGAAATTTTATTGAATTTACTTATTACTTATAGTAGTTTTTTGGTGGAGTCTTTAGTAGGATTTTCTACGTGTAATATTATGTCATATAGTGACAGGTTATAGTATTATAACAAATAATGACAGATTAACTTCTTATTTCCCAATATAGATGTCTCTTACTTCCTTCTTGTCTGATTTCTCAGGTTATGACTTCCAGTATTATGTTGAATAAAAGTGGTGAGAGAGGACATCCTTGTTTTGTTTCTGATTTTAGATGAAATGTTCTCAGTTTTTCATCATTGAGTATGATGTTAGCAGTGGGTTTTTCATATATGCCCTTTAATATGATGAATTATGTTCTCTCTAAACCTACTTTGTTGAGAGTTTTTATCATGAATGGATATTGAATTTTGTGAAATGCTTTTTCTGTATCAAGGTGATTACATGATTTTTGTTCTTCATCATATATATTCATTTTTATTTAATTTTCATGCAAACGTTTGAAGGCAGATATTACAACCCATATTTCACAAATGAGGAAACTGAAGCTCAAAGAAATCAAAGTTCTAATAACCTAAGAAATACTTAGAGCTAACAACTGGTAATGTCAGAGCCTGTAACAAATATTTGTTTCCCAATTATTTTCTCTGGTACCCAATTGCCAGTGAGGCTGTTTTAAAAGCCTAATTATGTTATGTATTGGTAAAATGAGTGAAAGAATTAGAAGCACCTAGAAAGATATATTGAGAAAACTCTTTTTATTTATTTTTTTATTTATTTGTCAGAGAGGGAGAAAGAGAGAGCGCACAAGCAGGGAGAGCAGCAGGCAGAGGGAGAAGCAGGTTCCCCACTGAGAAAGGAGCCTGATATGGGACTCAATCCCAGGACCCTGGGATCATGACCTGAACCAAAGGCAGACATGTAATGGACTGAGCCACCCAGATATCCCAGGGGAAGTTCTTTTGCATATCTTAAAATGTTGTCTGACTTACTCTGATAAGAAAAGAAGTGCAACCTAAGAAGGAAACAGTAAGGGATTAGTCTGTGCAGTAAACTAACTTATGCTAATTCTAAGAGGAACGAAGTGTTTCCTAATTGGATACACAGTCTACAATAAATGACAGAAAAGCTGGGCATGATATATTCAATACCCGAGTTTAAATTTGTTGAATGTTCTACTCAGAACTCTCTGAATCAATTCAGTTTGGCAGTGCCATTATGTAAATAGAAGAAAAGTAGAAGGTATTTATGGAGAAATACTTGAAAATTAAGTGTGGAACAAATGGTTTTATAATTTAATTCAAGCTCTGTCACATATCGTACTGAAGTAGAAAATGCCATTTGCCTCTGTTATGTTATTGATTTCAAAATCTAAACATATGTGACTTTTAATTTTATTTTAAAATATTTTATTTATTTATTTATTTATTTGAGAAAGATAGAGAGAGATAGTGAGAGAGAGGACAAGCAGAGGGGAGAGGGAGAAGCAGGCTCCCCCGTGAGCAGGGAGCCCCAATGTGGTACTTGATCCCAGGACCCTAGGATCATGACCTGAGCTGAAGACAGATACTTAACTGACTGAGTAACCCAGGTGCTCCTACATGTGACTTTTTAAAGAGGTATATTTATTCCAAGCATTCCCACTGAGATTTATTTCAATTTGACTAATATTTATCAAGTGCCATATCAGTCAGGATCCCAGTAAGAAACAGAAAGCAATGTTTGTGGAAATTTTGAGTGGAATTAAACTTCATGAAAAATTTACTGAGGCTGGGCAAGATAATGACAACCAGCAAAAAACAGCTGAGCCACATAAGGATTAGCAGTGAAGAAACCCAGTGATGACTGCAGACTCAGAAGGGGCACCCTTGTGACAGGAGCTGTAGTTGTGGCCAGTCACCCATCAAGAAAAGTAGAAATGAATCCCTTGCCATCTCTTGCCTGGCATCCTTCAATTTCCTACTGGTGCCTCCTATTGGCTCAACCAAATTGGAAGCCAGAGGCCAACAGAGCCAGAGTGGACAGTCAACAGAAACAACTCCTCCCACCCCTCAGAGTTGGGGTATACAAAGGGTTAAAGGGTGCAAAGAATAGATAATTGGGGGGCAAGGGTATAGAGAATAACCAGCACTGTCACCCACTGTGTCGGGGACAATGGCTGGTATTGTGGACTCAAAGATGGATAAGGTTAGGTTCTGCCCTAGAGGAACTCACAATCTAGTGAGAAGTCAAACACAAACTGGCATCTGCCAAACAGAATGAAAAGTTGTTGTAGTTGAGGACTTGTTCTTGCTTTACTCTCTCAGTGACTACCATTCATCTGGCAGAAGGGCTACATGCTAAAGACCTAGTACTTGCAAAAACTGAAAATGATTCTTTAGAACTTATTATGTGTTTATCAACCTATACAGTAAGAAAATCGACAAATCGGTAAGATCTAGATAGGTGAACATGAATCTATTTCCTCATGTGACCCCTTTCTTCCTCATGTCACTTTGTGCCAATCATCTTTCAGGTTTTTGAGTATGCTGCTATTTCTCTTGCCACTAGCCTTTCCTATCTCTGCAACACTGGACCTTCACTACTGCCCACCATTTCTCATCTAATTCCTTCAAGTGTTAGCCTAAATGCTACCTCTGCTGGAACATTTTCCCTATACTTGCATCATCACAATCCTAACCCTGAAAGTAATTGTGCCTTTATCTTCCCTACTCTGAGCTGTCTGAAGGAAGAATCTGTGTTAATTTTTGTTGCTGTAGTTGACCAGAATATCTTCATAGGCTATCACAGTCCAAGAATAGGGGCACAAAAAATACTGAATGAATGAGTGAATAAATGAATGAATGGCATTAAACAAGATAACTTATTATATTGTAAGTATTGAGTACATTATGGTGACTGATATCAAAAATGAATGTTTCATTTTGAGGATCAGTAAAAAAACAAGGTGGAGTCAGTGTAGGTGGGGAAAAGATTAGATCTTGAGGTTCATGAATGCTAGAGTGATTCTAAAGTGATAATAATAAAGAGAATGAGTAGGTCCTATTTAGTTCAAACTGAGAATTCTTTTTTTTTATTTTTAAAGATTTTTTAAAATTTATTTATTTGTTAGAGAGAGAGAGAGAGCACAGACAGACAGAGTGGCAGGCAGAGGCAGAGGGAGAAGCAGGCTCCCTGCCGAGCAAGGAGCCCAATGTGGGACTCGATCCCAGGACGCTGGGATCATGACCTGAGCCAAAGGCAGCCGCTTAACCAACTGAGCCACCCAGGCGTCCCCAAACTGATAATTCTTAAGTGGTAAAGTAACATTATAAGAACAATATACATATAGGGAAGTTTAGTCCACAAATGTTGAAGAACATTCAACATTCAGGAGACCAATTTTAGACTCCTACTTAAAATGGATAAGATATAGAGAGGCAAGGTAGCTCTTTCTGATTTTTTTTCATATTTTAGTTTCTGTTTTTCTTCAATTTGTTTCAATTCTGTAATATTCTCCCTAGTACATTTCTTCATCTAATCAGCAGATCCCTCAGTGGTATCTAACAATCTCATTTGTATTAGAAAATTTTGTATTCATTTTTTACCTTATTTATGTGTAAGACATATTTTATAATAATATATTGAGACTTTCAGTTCAAACATATATTGATGTAATGGTATTTCATTTGTTTGCTGATAATAGTCATATTACAGCATGGAAGGCCATAAGAATTCAAGAGCCCAAAAGACAATTTCTCAAGAGACATATAGGAACTGTAAAGGTTACAGTAATACAAATAATTTCATCTCTCATGAAACTATATCCCATCTGTAGAATGAGAAATGAGGTATTATGGTCCTGTAAAGAGACGACAATTGGAAAAAATTGTGAAATGAACAACAAAATTATTAATATCAGTGGTAGTTTGTCATCATTAACCCAATGCAACTATAAGCATCATTATCACAATCATCCCTATGACCACCACCATTACCATATCATTATCATTTATCATAACATCTACACATATCTTACTGGCTGGATTGCTTGTTTATTCCAGGCATCAGTGTTTGTTAACTAATGTGCCCCTAAAGCTACTATCACAGACTCTTACATGTAGAGAGAGTCTAATACAATGGACTGTGGAACTAGACTCCACGAGTTCAAATAACAGCTTTGATATTTTTTAACTATGCAATGTTGAACAATTTATTTAACCTCTCTATGTATGTTTCAGTTTTCTGATCTATAAGATCAGATAAGTAATCATAACTAACTCATAGAGGTGTTATGAGAATAAAATAGTTTATTATATGTAAAGTGCCAATAACATCAACTTATATGTGTCAAATATTCTTATTACTCTGCATGTCAAAGTAATTTTAAATATATATATTATGTATTAAACCTAATTCAAGATTAAAGAAATACATAATGTGTCCTTTTTCTAGTTTTAATTTTTTCTCTCTTCCCATGCTGTGATTTCATTAAGAATGTAGATTTATAGAATAACACTAATAAGGAGAACCATGAAGTGTCACAGAAATGACAGCCCTGCTGAGACACTGTCTCCTTCTCAAGGTAGCAGGGCTTAGCTGAGCAGGAGGCACTGTCCAACCCCCATGGTCTTTTTGATAGCATTTTTTACTTCCTGGTTCCTAAGGCAGTAGATAAATGGATTTAGCATGGGTGTGAGGACTGCATACACAGCTGAGATTAGTTTGTTGGAATTAAACGATGCAATAGCTCTGGGCCGAACATACATAAAAATCATGGCTGTATAATAAATTATGACTACAGTAAGGTGTGATGCACAGGTGGAGAAGGCTTTCTTCCTTCCCTGGATGGAGGGTATCCGCAGAATGGTGGAGACAATGTAGACATAGGAAAGGACAGTGGTGATGAGTGGGAAGACAAGAATGACAATAGCCAAAGCAAAGTCCACAAGCTCAGCTGTGGACATGTCTTTGCAAGCCAGCTTGAGGATTGGTGAGATGTCACAGAAAAAGTGGTTCATGACATTGGAACCACAAAAGGAAACATGTGAAATGAAATAAACCTTGATGACAGAGACCATGAAACCACTCACATAGGAGAAAGTCACCAGCTGTACACAATAAACTGTGGTCATGATTACTGGGTATTGGAGAGGGTGGCAGATGGCCACATAGCGGTCATAGGCCATGGCTGCCAGAAGCACACACTCTGTGCAGGCAAGCGAGATAAAGAAGTAGAGTTGGGTCATGCAACCTGTGAAGGAGATGTGCCGTCTCTGCAGAAGGAATCCATCCAGCATCTTGGGGACTGTGACAGAGACATACCAGACCTCTAGAAAGGACAAGCTATTCAGGAAATAGTACATGGGCTTATGGAGGGAGCCAGTGATCCAAACAGTGAGCATGATGATAAGATTCTCTACTACCACCAGCAGGTAGACCAAAAGGAAGAGGAAGAATAGCAGGACTTGTAGCCATGGGGCAGTGGGGAAGCCCACCAGGATGAATTCACTGACCAGAGTAATATTTTTCCCCAGCATGACTAAAAGCACTGAGAGGTATGGAAGTCTTATAGACTGGCACTACAAATAAGGAAGATGATTATGCTGTCAGACAAGAGACCAAAAGAAGTTAATAAATCAGACTTTCCTGCAAATGACTCATAAAGTAACTTTATAATGCAAAATAATCTTTAAATGTGAAAGCACACATTTCCATCAAAGTTTTTTGTTGTTTTTTTTTGTTTGTTTCTTATGAAAGTCTCCCAGAATCAAAATGCATTTCCAGAAACCAATAGTGAACTGTATGTTAACTAACTAAAATTTAAATTTAAAAAAATGCACTCCTACCCCTAATTGCACTCACCTGATGAAATATTTGAATGTCACTACCCAAGTCATTCCCAGGTCCTTTGTCAGTAGACATAGTTTGTCTCTCCCTTGTTGGTTTCAGATCTCTGTTTAATTAGGAACTCACTGCATGAAGATTTCTTTCTGTCCTAAAGGAAATGTGAGGGATAACCTCATGTCAGAAACAGCTTCAAAGTTTCATATTTGGGTGATCCATTAGCTGTAGTCTTTTGATCAGCAAGTTTCTTTAGATGTTATTTGTGAAAATAAGAGTAATTCTTGGAAAGTTTCTTAGTGACCCTCCAGTTGCTTTCAGATAAAACTGGATATGTTTTTGATATCACACCTAGGAGGCACTTCATATATTGATTCAGCCATATATTTCTTCCTCCTCATCACTCATAATCTCTAAATGGTTTCCATAAGCCAGACATACTCAACTAGTTTTTGCTACTCAAACACACTAATCACTCTCGGGCTTTGCCTACACCCTTCCCTCTTCCTATTGTGCCCATTCCCCAATATTTATTGGCTGATTAAAGATTCAAGATACCACTTAGGAGACATCTCACCAAAATTCAGTCAAGTGCCTCAAAAGTATTTGATCCTAGTGGACAACCCCTTCACATGTGGAGATTTCTCTCCATTACACTGCAACTTTCTAAAACTGAGGGAATTTTTGGCAAAAGGGTGTAAATTTCCAGTTATAAAATGAGTAAGTTCTGGGGGTCTGACATGCAGCAAGGTGACTGTAGTTAGCACTACTGTATCATATACTTGAAAGTTACTGAGAGTATATCTTAAGTGTTCTTACCATACACAAAAAGTGATAATTATATGATGTGATGGAGATACCACTTAACCTTATTGTGATAATAATTTCACAAAATATTCATGTGTCAAATCTTAACACTGTCCCCCTTAAACTTCCCCTTATATCTCAATAAAACCGGGGGAAAGACTTTGCCTTCATGACTGTGAACCCAATGCTTAGGACAGAAATTAGAAAATACATGAATATTAAATGAACATAGATTAGTAAGTGAATTAATGAATCTTTTGGAGCTTTGGGATCCACAGGAAATAGACCAGGGGCAGAGGAATGTGAATTCAGGGCACTTTGCTAGCAGAAGATATCTATCAGACTTCACATCTTTGGATATAGCCTCAGGTTGTATATCCAGGTTATTGTCGCAGCAATATAATATCCACAGGGTCTGAAAACAGTGAATATGATCCCTGGTCTCAGGTTATTTGGTAGGTTGGGTCTATAAATAGCAGCCAGTGTCTCAGATCTAGAGGAATAAGGAGAAAGGAGGCAGGAGGGCATGTGAATATAGTGTAAGGACAGGCAGATCTTACAATGCTAGAAAAAAGCATATTTGTGAGGTAGCCCAACTGTTTTAATTTGTGCTCCACGGGATATCTTTTTAATACGTACATATGAATGAATTTGTCTATCTATTAAATATCACACTCACCCATAAAGATCCATATAGACTGAGCTCAGGTCCTGCCTTTAGAACATTGCTTACTCCTGCCAAACAATTTGTCCATCATGCTCTTCACTTGACACACAGATGTTGGGAGGCTGATCAGGGACTCATTGGACTAGAGATCTTCTGGCCATGGCTCATGGTAAGGAACAGAAGAATGAGGCACTGAAATACATATTACTCACACCTTTATGGAAAGGGCCTCCTTTCCATAGCAGCACATATAAGCAGAGCTCAGCCTTGCTTGCTGAGTGGAAAGGGATTGTACCTTATCTCCAGGCCTCCAACCAACACCTTCACCCTGAAGTAGTTCATAAGTAAGCGATTTCTGGCCTAGTTTTTAGTGCCTTTGACCTAATTATTTTCCTTGGGAAAAACAACTTGTTCTGGGAGCAGAAAATAGTGAGCTTTCCCATGTTCTAGTCTCAGTGGGAAGAATGTAGAGACTTTCTTTCAGGCATGTATAACATTCCACATTCTCACCATCAGCCACACAATTTCCCACACATTTACCTTTGTCTTTCAGTTAAAAGCATTGACTTTAGAGTCAGAACAAGGCTACTAGGTGCATCATCCTGAAGAGAATATTCAACAATTATGGACCTAAAGATCCATTGTTGTGAAATAGAATAATTTTAATAATGCCTACCTTCCAGGTGTGCTATGAAAATAACTGTGAATATGCACAGAAAGCACTAAGCATAGGAGTTAGTCCATGGTTTTTATCTATACGTGTTAGCTATTACTATATTATGTCACATCAGATTCACAAATGCTACTCACTCACATGTGTTCATATAAACACGGAGACATTCATTCTCTCTCTCTTCTACTCATATTTTTTCTGTTATATTCTGGGGGACTGAAGGAAGCCAAATTTCCCAAACAAGACTATAGCATCTTTGAAGAGCTCTGAGTTATAAATCATCCATCCCTCTTTCTAATCCTCTCTCTATATATTGCTTTCATATATTCAAGTATAACCTTGCTACTTAAAATTTTCTTCTACTTTTTGGCCATGGATGGACCTCTCACAACTTCTATTTTGTATTGTAGAGCAATGAAGAATTCTCTCTTACTATTTTCTTTGTTTTCAGAACTGAAGGCACTAAGTTCTGGGGTCTCCTCTATGGTATCTGAGGAAAGAAATCCTTTCATTGTACTATAGAACTTTTTCCAATCTTGTATGTGCTTATTTCCAAGAGAAAATGTGGACACCAACAGACTTCTTCTGGAATAAGAAAACATATCTTTTGGGCCTGGTCCAGCACCCAAAAGATTCCATAATGTCCCACATTTCCCCAACCTTGGATAAAGAAGTAGTGAATCTCATTTTCCCATTAATCCTTCACAATACCCTTTCTCCTGTCCAGTCATGGTGCTTACAGCCACATCCCCCAAGTCCCTCTTCATCTTCATTGGAGTTTTTTTTTATTTGTTCTGTTTTTTTTTAATTTAAGCTTTATTTAAACATATAATGTAACCCCACCACCCTCTCCCAACCCCTCTCCCCCCCACCCCCCTCAGTTTGTTTTATGACATTAAGAGTCTCTTTTGGTTTGTCTCCCTCCCGATCCCATCTTGTTTCATTTTTATGCAATGGGGGTGGGAGTTAAGGTGGTAGGAAAAGTAAAAATGAATCATTGGAGCTTTCTTGAATCAAGATATCAGATCAACCAATCTCACCTGCAACTTTCAGCCACTCTCTTCTACCTGCCCTCTCTTCCAAGAGTGGAAAATTTTGTAGACATTTGCAACTAAACTTGGAAAATCAGACAGGTTTGCATATTTTTATACTTCCAGGAAATCCACATCTGGTCTCTGCTTAGACTGCATGATAGGTATTGCAACATTAAGGCAAGTCTGGAACTGAGGAAGGAGAATATATTTAACACTCATCTACGGCTTGCCCATGTCTGCTTCCCAGGGGGCTCACTGACAGTCTGTCCTGGCTCTAGGGAAACTCTGTATGTGCTGCTCACACTATGTCCAGGGGATTTTGACAGGGAAGCTGAAACTATGTCTACCTACTAGTTCCTGTTTGTAACTGGACCAGGTTTATTTATATCTGTGGGTAGGATGTGGCCCCTTTCTCTCACAACTATATGCAATGTATTGCAACAATAAGTTATTCAAAAGCCAAGATAAGAAACCTACCTGGGTTAATACGATAACCAGTACATTCATTTGTTTAATCACAAAATCATAACCAACTTTTATTGAACTCTTATTATGTGTAGGGTGCTGTGCTATATGTTCTTTGGAATAAAAATATGCAAGGCATGGTTTCTGTCCTTCAGGAACTTGTATTCTAAGTAAAATAATAAATATACACTATAATGAGCACAGAATGTGACATGTGCCAAAAGAGAAATACAATGTGCTTTAGGAGCTTCAATGAGGGAGTAATGCTTTCTAACTTAGGAATTTAGAAAAAAATTCAAGAGGTGTCTTTCCAGACTCACAGAGGATGATAGTGTGGAAGGAGTGTTATGGGAAATAATTTTGGCTCAGAAGTCAGAAGATCAAATTTCTAATCTAAGTCCTACCATTTTTAAGACCTTTGACCTTACAAAATTTTCTTTATTCCTCAGTTTATTCATCCATAAAATGGGATAACAATAATTCACTTGTTAAAATCATATCACTGTTAGTTTCAGAAGGAATATGTATATGAAAGCAATTCTTTTTTTTAAAAGATTTTATTTATTTATTGGACAGAGAAACAGAGAATAAGCAGGGGAGCAGCAGGCAGAGGGAGAGGAAGAAGCAGGCTTCCTATTGAGCAGGTCGCTGATGTGGGGCTTGATTCCAGGTCCCATGGACCCTGGGACCATGACCTGATCAAAGGCAGACAGACGCTTAACCAACTGAGCCACCTAGGCACCCCTATGAAAGCAATTCTAAACCAGCTCTGTGGTAACTACACAAATGTAAAATATGACCTGTGTTGGAATGTGTACCACAGTCATGATTTGATCAGATGAAATGAGGTGAGAGGGCTTTCAGTGTAGAGAGACCAGCACAGGAAAGAATATAGTGAGAAGTGAGATGATAGAATAATGAGGCCTCTACAGTGACTACAGTTCACACTCACCAAACTTGGACTTCAGGAAGTATTCAGTCATTTGATCAATGTGTGTGAAGCATGTGCTATGTGCTAAGAGCAGTGTGAAAAGACAACTCCTGCCTGTCAAGTTATTCACAGTTGAGTTAGCCCACAGACTCTAGTATTAATTGTTGTCAGTAAACATAAAGTTAAGAATCAAGTGCTAGAAGTTTTGTCAGAATGAAGGCCTAGGAAATATACTTGTGTCTCTGTGAGTAACCAAATTAACCAAAGGTGGAGAAAGAGAGTGAAGCAGGGGCCTAAAAAATTAGAAATCCTAAAGAAACTTTGGATCCTAGAAGGTATCTAAAGGTCTATGTGTGACTAATCAGAATTTGTTGGAGAAGGATGGCTCTAGCTCCACCCCCCACCCATATTCTTTGTCTAAAGGCGTTTGGTGAGTTGGCATTAATTCTGGGAAAGCTGGGACTACTGGGTCCTCATGAAATGAGATGATGGAACATGAAAATCAGGGAGGGTAATTATCCCCTGAGGAGTGACTCTAAGAAAATGAAAACACCTATGCGATAAGCCTTCTCTTCTCTGCAGTGCATGAAACTGTCCACTCATGTTTGCCAGCACCAAAAGGTGCTATCTGAAAGAATAGGTACAGTTTTACTATTTTTCAAATATACTCCAACTCTCTCTTATCAATCAGCAAAATAAAACAACATTAATATATAAATTTCATGAGACTTAAAAATCCAGGAAAATTTGAAAAAGAGGTTTTCCTCATAGCACATAAAAGCCAATTGTTTGCTGTATATATCGCCATAAGCAAAGAGGGACAACTTACTTTGAGTATTATGAAGTCACTGAAATCAATCAATGTTTATTAAATTATTTGGTATAAAAAGACCAATAATTTTTTTCTGTTTTAAATAATTTGTTTTTGTTTTTGTGTTAAATAAAATTTTTATTTTGGGATAATATTAACTTTGCAGTAAAGTTTTAAAAATAGTAAAGAAAGTTCTCATATTCTCCCCCCTGAATCTCTGTTTCCCCTAATATTATCACATTTCCTTGCCCCGTGCACTTTCAACAGTAAGAAACCAAAACTGGTATGTGATTGTTAACTAAACTCCAGGTTTTATTCAGATTTTACCAGTTTTTCCTTATCCTTTTTATGTCGCAGGATCCATTCTAAGATATCACATGCCATTTAAGTATTTTGTCTCTTAAGTCCACTCTGATAGTTTCTCATTATTTACTTATGCTTATACTTATAAGGGCTTTTTAAGCAAAATAGGGTTTTCAGTGCTATAGAAGAACTGTTATTTTTATTTTTATTTTATTTTATTTTTTTAGAAATTTTACATATTTTATTCCATTCATTCCTCATATCACCACTGTGAGATAGTTTTTATATCTTACTACTGGAAAAGCTCAAAAAGATTGAAGTACTTTCTCATGCCCACCCAATGAATAAGTGGTATAACAGATCTGATCCTATATCTGGTGACTCTGATATATTCAGAGCACTAAATGAGAAAAACATGCAGCCAAGAACACTGTATCCAGCTAGGTTATTATTTTATTTTTTAAAGACTTTATTTATTTATATGACAGACAGAGACCACAAGTAGGCAGAGCAGCAGACAGAGAGAGAGAGGGGGAAGCAGGCTCCCTGCTGAGCAGAAAGCCCACTGCGGGACTCAATCCCAGGACCCTGAGATCATGACCTGAGCTGAAGGCAGAGGCTTAACCCACTGAGCCACCCAGGTGCCCCTAGAAGAACTGCTATTTTTAAAATGCTCTTTTCCAGAAAGGTTTTTGGATATTTTCTGATTCTGTTCAATGTGAAATGTTAGCAAATTATAAAAGGATTGGATTATAAAGTTTGAATTTAAAAAATCACAATCTAAAATTCATCTGCACAAGGTTGTATTGGGCAAGAAATTTTTAAAAAGAACCAAAAAGGGAGGGGGAGACCAAAAGGAAAACAGACTATACTGTGAGGAAACTTGAAAGGCAGACTAAGAACTTTAAGTTTATCAAAGTTGATGGGAACCAGCAGATATTTTTTTTGGCATGGAAGCCCTCTATGTTGCTCCTCACTTATTCTGTAGATGTGAGTTACCACTCTGAGTCTCTCTCCTACCTGAAAGACCCAGTCTGGATCAGTACTCTTCTCTCCTGTAATGATGAAGGAGACTGGAGACTTCCCCAGTCACTGCTCTGGCAAAAGAGAATTATGAAAGAGTCATATTATCTATGCAATATTTTAAAAGAATGGCAGACTATAAAGATGGTCTAAAACAACAAGATCAAATATAACAGGGATAAAGTAAAGTCCACTATGTAGGTTGGGGGCAGAACTAATTAATCAATGGAGGATGAGGAATACTTCATCTAACCATTAATAGTTTACTTGAAAAATCTTGGGTTTTGTGACATCAAATTTAATATGAGCTATTGGATCACCACACCATTATGAAAATGCAGTCCAAGTCAAGAGAAGTTTTGATCTTCCTAAAATTCACATGGACTCAAGCATCTTTTCGTTAATTGTTATAGAAAAATGAAAATATACAGGAAACTGTGCTTAACACTTTTCCTATACCTGAAATAATTGGTTCTAAATTTTGAATTCAGAATTAGAAGAGTTTTTTAAAACTCAAAAAATAATGCATTTTACGATAGAACGAGCACAATATATAAAGAAGAGCACAATAAAGGAAATCAATATCATGTGTTTACTTCCTACTAACTGGAATTAACCTATAAGGAGGTTTATATAATAGCTCCAACAATGATGCCCATAGGATGACACTCCAATCCCAGACTGTAACCCCATTTTAGAAATTTATTCTATGGAGATGGTTGGGAGATGTGCTTTTGATGAACTTTTATCTAGTCATTATAAATATAAATTACAATATAAATTATAATAACATAATAAAATATAAAAAATAAATTATAATGAAATACTTAAATGTTATGTAATTGGGCACAAAACGACATGAATATTATATTAGAATTTTTAATAAGTATCAGCTAGCAAATAATGCTCAATTTCCTTGCTAATAGTCTTTCAGACTTTATTAAGCAGCAGAAAAATATGGAAAGACAGGCTGCAACAACAGAAGGCTCCCACCTCTGAAGAGAGAAGCTTCATGTAGGCTGTTGTCCTCAGGGTTCTGGGTCTTGAGTAATAGTAGAAAGCTAAATTTCTAAAAATCACACCGAGATACACTGTCACCATCTCTCTGTCCAGATGAATAAAGTCTTGTATTTTATTGGGTAAGAAGTCCTTATTTAAATAAATATATCAGTATTTATTTATAAGATGTATAAGATGTATAAATTTATAAGATGTATAAAAATCATAAATAAATTTATAAAATTTATTTATAAGATGTATACATATAAGATATATAAAAAGTCCTTATTTAAATAATTACATCAGTATTTATTTATAATATGTATAAATTTATTTACAAGATGTATAAATATATTTATTTATAAGATGTATAAATATTTATAAGATGTATAAAATATAAGATGTATAAGATTTATTTATAAGATGTATAAATAAGATGCATATTTATATTTGATGTATAAATAAGATGTATTGTTACACAATACCCTTGTCACAAATTGCAATTTATAAGAGGAAGGGCTTCATGGCATAGTTACAGCTAACACTTCAGTTAATTTCCTTCTAGTCTAATTTAAACAAATAAATAAGACTGAACCTTTTTATCTTTTGAGATGGTGAGATTTTAGATGTGTTTTTACAGGTAGAACCAGCATCTGCTTCATGAGTACAACATCTGTGCTGTCTGACAGTATTTTTTGCTCAGAAAAACATATGCTTTGGGGTACCTGGGTGGCTTAGTCAGTTATGGTGTCCAACTCTTGATCTAAGCTCCGGTCTTGACCTCAAGGTTATAAGTTCAAGCCAGGCAATGCTGGGCGTGGAGCCTACTTAATTTTTTATTAATTTTTAAAATTATATTTATTATGTTATCTTAGTCACCATTCAGTACATCATTAGTTTTTGATGCAGTGTTCCAAGATTCATTGTTTACATATAACACCAGTGCTCCATGCAATACGTACCCTCCTTAATCCCTATCACCAGACATTTTTTTTTAAAGTCTATGCTTAGTTTTATGCTGGGCTGTCCTAAACTTTTTTAAAAATTAAGTTTAAAAACTTGAGTGCAGTTGAAATACAATGGTGCATTTCAGATGTACAACATAGTAATTTGACTTCTCTGTATATTATGTTACATTCACCACAAGTGTAGTTAGCATCAGTCTCACTACATTACTATTATAATATCATCAACTGTTTTCCCTATGCTGTGTTTTCCCTATGCTGTGATTTATTCATTCCATAACTATAAGCTTGTATATCCCACTCCTTTCACCCATTTTACTCATCCAATACCTTCTTCCCCTTTGGCAACCATCAGTTTGTCCTCCATACGTATAGGTCTAAATCTGCATTTTGTTTGTTTATTCATTTGATGTTTTAGATTCCACGTATAAGTGAAACCATATGGTATCTGTCTTCCTTAATCTGACTTATTTCACTTAGTGTAATGCCCTCTAGGTCCATTCATATTGTTGCAAATGGTACACCATCCTTTTTTATAGCTGAGTGATATTTCAGTGTGTGTGTGTATAAATCTATATCATACCTTCCTTATCCATTTCTAAGCCTGATACATTTGATGCTGTTATATAATCTACTCTTTGCATTTATTGTGTTAAGAATATTTTTTCTCTACAATAATAGTTGGAGACTTTAACACACGCCTCACTGAAATGGACAGACCATCCAAGCAAAAGATCAGCAAGGAAATAAAGGTCTTAAATGACACAATGGACCAGATGGACATCACAGATATATTCAGAACATTCCACCCCAAAGCAACAGAATACACATTCTTCTCTAGTGCCCATGGAACATTCTCCAGAATAGATCACATCCTGGGTCATAAATCAGGTCTCAACAGGTATCAAAAGATTGGGATCATTCCCTGCATACTTTCAGACCACAATGCTCTGAAGCTAGAACTCAATCACAAGAGGAAATTTGGAAAGAGCACAAATACATGGAGAATCAACAGCATCCTTCTAAAGAATGAATGGGTCAACCAGGAAATTAAAGAAGAATTGAAAAAAACCATGGAAACAAATGATAATGAAAACACAACGGTCCAAAATCTGTGGGACACAGCAAAGGCAGTCCAGAGAGGAAAATATAGAGTGATACAAGCCTATCTCAAGAAACAGGAAAGGTCTCAAATACACAACCTAATCCTACACATAAAGGAGCTCGAGAAAGAACAACAAAGAAAGCCTAAACCCAGCAGGAGAAGAGAAATCATAAAGATCAAAGCAGAAATCAATGAAATAGAAACCAAAAAACCAATAGAACAAATCAATGAAACTAGGAGCTGGTTCTTTGAAAGAATTAATAAGATTGATAAACCCCTGGCCAGACTTATCCAAAAGAAAAGAGAAAGGACCCCAATAAATAAAATCATGAATGAAAGAGGAGAGATCACAACCAACACCAAAGAAATACGAACAATCATAAGAACATATTATGAGCAACTCTATGCAAACAAATTTGACAATCTGGAAGAAATGGATGCTTTCCTAGAGACATATAAACTGCCAAAACTGAACCAGGAAGAAATAGAAAACCTGAATAGGCCCATAACCAGGAAGGAGATTGAAACAGTCATCAAAAATCTCCAAACAAACAAAAGCCCAGGGCCAGATGGCTTCCCAGGGGAATTCTACCAAACATTTAAAGAAGAATTCATTCCTATTCTCCTGAAACTGTTCCAAAAAATAGAAATGGAAGGAAAACTTCCAAACTCATTTTAGGAGGCCAGCATCACCTTGATCCCCAAACCAGACAAGGATCCCAT